>CAEFZY010043075.1:0-28271 GCA_903066815.1 Brachyrhaphis roseni
AGTCACTGAGAGCTTCTTAATCTTCCTCCTGAGCACTGAGACGTGTTAAGTTACATTAAACTTGCGTCTTCCTCGACACATATATTCCCCCTGTCTCACTCTTACCTTTTCTGCTCAAGCGCCCCTAGCGGCCGTTAGAAAAAAATTAATAAATAAGCCGCATCGTTGTATAAGCCGCAGGGTTGACAGCGTGCGACAAAAGTCGCGGCTTATAGTCCGGAAATTACGGTAATTGGGACATTTTTGTTCAAATATGAACCATCTTAGTTTTTTGTTCCTATGAAATGGCACAAGTCTAGTTTATTTTCTTCCCAACTGGTTAAACTCAAGTCTGGCTGCTTTTAAATCGGCATCAAGCAACAATCAAACAAAAAGATGAGATGTTCTAAACCTGAGTCAGGGAGGCTCCTTATCCAGCACAGCTTCTGTTCTGCCTGTAAGCACCAGACCAGTGCAGCAGCTGTAGACCTCTCACTTTCCCCAGACATTTATGAGTTTTGTGTTCATGTTAGTGACAGGATCTTTGGCACCTCCATCACACAGAAACACATCTATCAGCTATGTACTGTCATGATGCGCTTGTTGTGGCCAAGATGATAGGAAATTTATTTCCAGGTTCCTCCGTAAAGCTACACTTGTGCTAAGTATCAGCTACGGCAGCCCGATGTGTTAAATTTATCTGCGTCATTCTCCACTTCACCTGTATGCACACACCCACCAAAAAAATCTGTCGTACTCCATTCATCACGTCAGTCATTATAAGGATGCTTATTGGTCCCCAGAAAATCAATAAAAACCTGAACATTATTATTATCAGCAGACTGGAGTTCTGAACAGGACTGGTGTGAATGATGCAGCCTCAACTCAATTTAAAGCAAGCTACTTCCTGAATCAGTCATCCAGTTATAAATGAGTCATGTAGGACCTGCTGTAACCTGGATCTGACCTGAGGTTCCAGCTTCACCTCTCTCTCTCTCTCTCTCACACACACTCTGTATGTGTGTGTCTGTTTGTGTGTGTTTATGTTCCGCAGTTGCTGCAGCAGCAGACGACTTCCCTGCACAGCTAAAGAAACCTCAAGAGGAGACGCCACACACACACACTCCGCTCACACAAGCTTCACACACACGCCCTCACCTGACGCATACACACACAGTGTCTCATCTGACACACACCCAGCTGTCCCAGGCCAGCCCCGCCTCCTCCTTGGACTCCCCGGCGACCCCCACCACGGCGCTGGCCTCGCCCGCCGGCCCGGCTGCCACACACACCGAGCACACACACTCCTACAGCCACAGCGGACACGGCTCCCCCTATGGTGAGCAGCTGCAGCCACTGTCCCTCACCACCAAGCCCCCTCGCACCACCTTCTCTGTTGGCCGCAACGCCGTCACCCCAGGACCCCCTACCCCCTCCTCCACAGACACACCCACCTCACCCCCCCCACAGCCTCTTCCAGGAGCTCCCCTCAGCCACTGTCTCACCCCTTCTTCCTTCCCACTCCTTCCTCCTCCCACTGATGAGTCGTCTCCTCTGAATAGCCAATCAGTTCTGAGGATCTGAAACATGAAATGTGCCTCTTTCTACATGCTGTAAATAAGCTTTGTTTTGTTTTTTGTTTTTTTTTTACTTTTTATGGACTTGTCATATTTTATACCAGTACGAAAAGGACATATTTGGTCAATATTTGACTGCATCTAAAATCTGTATTTTTGACTATTTCTACTTTCTTACTAGGAGGAAACAGGTTTTATGTGAAGGTGAGGTTTGGCACAAGAGTTTGTTTCAGAAAAGCTTTTTTTCATTTTGTAGTTCTTCATGTTAAGCTAGTTGATGGTTCTTCGTGTTAATAAATTCACACAGAATACAAACATGCTCTCGTTATTTTGACATTTAGCCAATAAAAAAATCACTTTATTTTGGAAATCCTGACTGACTAAAAGAGGAAAGATGGCTTTGTGAGGGGGAGTCTATCAGAGCAAAACAGACTGGATGAACAACCATTGAGATATTAAAGCAAACTGGAGTACCCAGAGAGAACCCAAGAATCCACTGGTAGAGCATTCTATGAACCTGAATCTTAAGCGTTAAACCCAAACTTCTGCTTCTTCTGCCACCAGCTTCAACTGCAGGCTTCTATATAGCATCTGTAAAGATCTAGTTTCTATGGAGACAACCTGTTGTCTATTTCCAGTCTGTCAATTAAATTAAATGAGGACATGGTTAAGCCTGTCACAATAAGCAATAAATCAGTCATATGATTCATTAAAATGGGCTTACCAATTTTCATGTGCATGTTTCTTTGTTTTCTTTGTCTCTGCCAGACAAACTGGATGACGAAGGTTTTCACTTCGGGAGTATCGGTCTCAACTCAACCCTACCCTATACGTTTCCTTAGCGTAAGGGAGAGTGAACTTTGACCTCCATTACTAGCCCGGTGCATGACCTCATACCAGACTGTAGCCCAGTAATGAGGAGCAGGCCAGACAAAAGTTGCTGTTTTTGTTGCTAGCTTGCACTTTTTGTTTACAAAAGTCCTGCAAGTTTCCCCCACTATGACTCCGAAGAGAAAAATCTGAGTGGCCTAGTAAAAGTCTAGACTCAATACATGTATTTTAGTATGACATTTAACACACACGCACCCATTCAAAAACCTTAAAACATTGCTATAAAACAGAGTGGGCCAAAATCTCTGGTTTAGGGTGATATTAAAAATGCATGAACAATTATCAAATTTGATGTCCAGAGTGGGACAACTAGTTTAGGAGGAAATAAATTTTTCCCACAGAGCCTGGTGGCTTTGGGTGTTTTTATTTATTTATTTGTTCATGTTAGCTTTATCCCAAAATTAACATTTGTTTAGCCTACCTTTAAGTGAGACAAATACTGTAAAGGAAAATCAGAAGAGATCTTTAAGCAGTAAACACCTTTTCACAGCACCGACCCATTTCCTGATAGACCATAAATGAATTCTTGTTTACAAGTTAAGGAGCGACTCATGCTGTTGTGTAAAATGTCTGGTGTTTCTCATTTGTCTGAGCACACTGAAGGAAAGAGACACTTATGTAATTCAAACAACTCGGGAGCAGAGTCCATACAAGGAAGTAGGCGGAAATAAATGCGTGTTCACGGCTTTGTATGACTGATGTGGTTTGGCTCCAGACGAGAGGAGAGCCAGTTCAGATGGATGATGCCATGGTTGGGTGGAATGAGGCCAGGGACGTATTTGATGAGGAAGGCTGGCACTCAGAATGGTAATCAGAAGATCACTTCTTCCTCAGGAACCTAAAACCAAGAGTTTCCCTCACAATAATATTTCCGGGAATCCTCCCAAAAAGCAAAAATAAAGAATTCTTATGTGGTAGAATCAATCAGAGCTACAAAACAATGTTAGTCATATATTTAGAAGAGTTTTAGAATCTTGGCTCAAAATCATCTCTTTTCCTACTGAATATCTATACAAGTTGTATTATCTATTTGTTGAATATCTTGAAATAGGTTGAGTAGCTAATGTGGATGTGGAAAAAACTTAATGTTCAATTTTAGAATTCTGCAATTTCTTTCCAGTTGTTAGACTTTGCATAGAGCCAGATAGGGCTTTCTATAAACCCTGTGTGGTTCTTCATGAAAGAACAACAGAATCTCTGAAAGATGTTTGGTTGCTTCATTTCTCCAACATGGTTCAGAGGCAAAATTCGTCATCATCATCTTAGACCACATGCTGCTTCATCTTCCCATTCAACAGACTATCAGTGTGAAAGATTCCTGGACTCTCGGAGCTAAATCAACTCTTCTTCTGCTCCAGCTAACAGCTGGGCTTAGACAGTCTGGAATCTCACAGCCACTTCCTTCCTTCCCCTCCACCATCCAAACGGAGATCCTGGAGATCTTTAGGAGAATGAAGTCCTCCAGGTGAGAACTCAACCCCTTTTCCACTGCCCTGGTTAAGACACAGGTTCCAGTATCGCTCCACTGATCACCTCTATAACCAACCAGTCTCTCCAGTCTGGATGTGTTCCATCCCTACTCAAAACTATTAGAGTGAAGCCATCCACCTGAAACCCAGGAATCCTCACTAACTTCAGAGCTGTTGCTCTAGGTCAAGTATTTCATATCTAATGGACTTTGAGCACTCCATTTCTCAGAAGTCAGCAGACATTCAGTAATTAATATATTTTCCAAACATTACAGTTGTTGTTCTACAATCATAAAAAGTAAGTACATCCATTTAATACGTTTTTACTCATTAAACCTATTTTAAGCTTTTACTGTTTTAGTGTTTGGACCTCCATTAAGCAGTGTAACTTTTCCTGTTTTTAACTTTGGTCATCTGTGATGTGACTGGAGGGGAGCGCAGTGTGCTGCACCTGTTACAGTCTAATGATCATCTTTACGTCTCTTTCTTCCACTCCTCAACATTGCTCTTTGTATGTATTACAGGAATATTAAATGCGCCACAGAACCTAACCGAAACATCAAGAGAAATTTTGACACAGCCTGAATTTTGAGTCAGTCTTTTGCTGCAGATCTAAATTCTAGCAAAACATGTCTGTAAATGAGCATTTAAAGATTAAACCCTCTTTATTACATGCTGCATTTATGATTTGTTAAAACAATCAGGGGGATTGAAGGCTGAAAAAGAAGACGAGCCACCCTGTTCTAAATGAAATAAATTAGTTTTCAAAAGCTATTGTGAGGTAAGTGCCAGTTAGCTGACTACTTGGTATAATTACTCTGATTGGGCAAGTACCTAAATGAAGTAAGTGTACCTAGTCTGGAAAGAAACTGGTATTGGGACTTTATCTACTCTCTCAAATAGAGATGTGAAAAAAACTTTGAATGTTGGATAGTCTTAAAAAGAGAGACTTCTCATAAAAGAGAAGAAGGTGACTCCTCAGAGGAAAATCCACCAGATATTTTCCTTCTTTTAAGAATGATGGCGAGTTGCAGTTCCTCCTCTGTCACTGCAACATTTCTTTTGACTTCCTTCTGATTCCCTGATGAACATCAGTAGTGTTAACAGAATTTTAGAAAATACCGTCTCTCTAACACTTTGGATAACCTTAAAATGTATTCCCTCTTCCTGTTACACCTGCAGTTAGATTTCTCTGAGCTGATTGTATTTTGGACCTTAGGAAGGACTGGGAGATGCCAGGAGGTGCCACATACAGATGGGCATCATGTTCTCCTCTAGGTTCTAGGTTTATCATTATCGACATTCTATCTGAAGAGTAACAATGCAGCTCACCCATGATTTTACCTGAAATGGGCAGAAGTTTCCCAGACCTCTGCTGACAAATTGTGCTGAGATGCCTCTCTTATATAACCTTGGTAAAAAAAAATTAAATAAATAAATGAAGTTACAGACATTAAATGCTGCTGGTCATTTGAAATCTCTGCCAGCAGGCTGAACTGCTCTTAAATAACAAAACTCTTTCAATTTGGAGCTTTTCTGAGATACGTCAGACTCTGATGGAGTTGGTCAGTCTTTAAAGTCAGCCCTCCAATATCATATAGTTGAGTGTGGAGAGGGTTTGGACGAGACAGTAGAGAAAAGATTGGAGAAAAGAAGAGTTTGAGCCACAGACTCGTCTAATAAGACTAAATTCTCCAAGTTAATGACCCATGGAAAGAATCCTTCAGGATTTTGTACACTTTAATTCTCTGCTTAATGGAATATGACACTGATTTAGGATGACCACACCTTAACTGTATGTGCTCCAAGATGAATAGAAAACTTGGCCAGCCCGACTGCTCTTTAGCTTTAGATATTGCAAATCATTTTGATGAGTTTCTAATAGTAAAACGATTTAGGATTTTTGCTTTTTCAAGAATTAATTATTATTTTTTTTTACAACGTTCTTGAACCCTTTGACATTTCGGGAGATTATTTTAAAATCATATCAACACAAAATACTTTTTTTGTAATGTGCTATGTAACAAATCATTTCCAGGAGCAGAAAAACAAATGTTTACTTCTTCGTAATTTTATGTTTATTGAATAATGACATCATCACACCAACAGGTGAAACTCCGTATCCTAATCAAGACAGTGTGGCCTTTTCATGGTGTTGCATTTGCTGCTACAGGACATTTGAGCACCAGACAGGACAGCTACATGCATTGTTGCTCAGACAAAATCAGGCTAAAATGTTGGTTGAATTCCCAGTGATGTTAACGTGCATCTTTGTGTCCAGCCTGGATTATCAACCCAGCAGAGACCGAACCATTTTACTGTTAGCATTCTTTCACAGATTCCATGCAATGTTTATTTGGAGAGGTTCTTGTTTTCATTTAGAAAAGTCAGTAAGGAAAGATAATGAAAAATAGAAGTTTTTACGATTTACTTTAATGACAAATTAAAGTAAAATGTGCATTCCAAGTAAATAACTTTCTCATAATTAAATATATAATATGTATGTACATGAGGTAGGAGCAAAAAACTAAATGTTTCCTTTACCAATATATATTTCTACAGAAGTAACAGTTACAGACGACGACCGACTTTATCGGTCGTCGTCTGTTTGTGATGCTCCTGATCATGTCAGTCTTCATATGTGCCGAGACAGCAGGCAGGGGAACTGCGCCCTAACTTAGTGAAACAATCCGTTGTCTAACAGTCTGTGAAACAACTAATGATGTGGCAGATATTGTTTCCGCATTCCTGTCTTTCTCTGTTTCTGCAAACGGGAACACATCTCTGGTCAGCCGTGTCAGAAAGCATGGCATCTCTTTCTTGCCGCCATACTTCCTCCCTTTGGACTCGAAGGTGTAGGCAACCCTGTGGGAGAGTCGGGTCATCAGCTGAGTCAGCTCCAGGTTAGAGTGACCCTCCTCTTCCAATAATGAGCAGAACGTCTGCAGGAAGACTGATCCAGTGAAGTTCATGAATGCACCATAACCTGATGGAAAAGACAAAAGATTTATAAACCGATTCATTCATGTACATGTACAATTTATGTCAGATTTCACTTTTAAAAGACATCACTGGTGTTTCTAAGTTGACAGTCTAACTGGTTATTCACCCGGTGCTGTGGCGAACATCACAGCCGTATCCACTGGAACAGAAAGGTAGTGTGGGAATCTGCTGACTGATGAATCAACCTCCACTCCATCATCCAGAGCTGCTCCCCGGCACGCCTGCATGGGTGGAATGGAGATGCATCAAAACAACCAAAAAACATCAGTGTGAGAAGAGTTGAAGTCTTCTGTAATTTGTTTTCAAATGAAATTGTCACTGTTGTGCTGTTTGTGTGTCACTAAGAATAAAGGCATACCTGTATGAGGAACAGTTTGGTCTTTTTCTCCATGCATTCATTATCAAAGTACGTGAAGACACGAGACAGTCGGACAGGTTTCCCATCTGATCCGAACACGCAGCCCTCCTCCCCGTGAGATGACAGGACAGCCAGGAAGCAGTCCTTCACAGGGCGCCTGCTTTCTGAGGAGACACAAACACCCAACATTACAGACATTACTGTCAGTGACTAAGGGAGTAGGTTAAGCAACAAGCATCATATGATTGTACACAATGTTAAAAATATTAGGAATGTGTGCAGTTAACACCCCTTTCTGTATAACAGTCATTGAACTGTGTTAAATCATGGGGGTGTTGACAGAAACAGGTACCAGGTGTTCCTGCGCTCCTCTCAGTCGTTTTACCATAAAGTTTTATCTATTAGTCATAAAAAAGCAATAAACGCAGCCTGAACACCGAGGCTTTCCTCTGTCTAGATTCTAATGATACGTAGTTTTCTGATTCAGTGTTACATAATCCCAACTGAAAAACTTGCTTTTCAATAATGTATTATTATTATTGTTTATTTGTTTTTTAATCGCCCATCAAAATCAAATATTCCCTGATTCAGCTGTTACAGGCGACATGTTGTATATGAGTCCTGAGGGTTTTGTCTGGTTTGATTTTTTTTTTAATAAGTTATAATTTGCAAAAAAGAAGACTTTGATTAAAACATCCAATCATCCTCTTTTTTTACTGCCGAGGCCATTAGATAAGACATTAAGGTTTAATGGAAAACCGACAGATCAACACATTTCACAGAACTGCTGGTTCAGTTATTCTAGACTGGAGCTCATTAATGCAAACCTTTTCCAGGATATGTGGAGCTCTGAGCTTCGGGACCTTTAAGTTCTGCTCTACCTGATCTTTGAAGGGATGGATCCAAACAGAGTGGTCGTTCTCTATGGCTCAGACAGCTTCATCAACACATTTCATTTTCTATATAGATATACAGCTTAGAAAAAATTAGAAGACCACTTGCTAACATGATACAACACTTTTTAGCTCATTTTGGAGAAGCAGCCATGGGAATCATCAGTCAAGGGATAATTGAAACTGAAACTAAGTTTGCAAGGTCCTTCAGGAAAACTGTCTGTGAGTCTGTGAGCTTTGGTATTGGTCTAACAGAATCTGATGAGATCCTTTTTCTTGTTACAGTAAAAAATTTACATGGATCCAAATAAGAGGGAAAACAAAGAACGCCCATTTGCTCTCTACAGAGTTAAAAGAACCCTTCTGGAGATGAATGAATCAATCTGACAGCTCAGAAGTTGACATTGATCCGTTACCTTCAGAGAACAGGTTGTAGATTTCCTTGCTGCTCGGATCCATGTGAAGTTCCACCTTGTAGCCCAGTTTAGTGAGGATGCGGTGGAGCTTCTTAGCATCACAGTTGGCCCCGGGCCTCCTTTCTAAGGGAACCCCATAGTCAAAGTTTGCTACAGACACCAACACAGCCCTATTGCACTGCTCTGGCCTGTCCATGACTCCCTTCCACACTGGCATGTAGTTCATATGAACTTCTGTCTATCAGCTTCGATGTGTGCAGTATCTCTGTTAGACTTTGAGTCTGTGCATCATTCTCCATTCAAGCTCCAGCTCAGCTATAAATCCCTAACCACGCCTCTTTGATAACACACCTTGCTGAGTTGTGAAGTCACATGATTTGAAATTCCATTGTTGCAACATTTACTCTTCCGGAAAGCGATGTCCTCTTCCCACTGTTGTAATACATGCTGGGAAGCAGATTCCTGTTTGTTGCATCTGATTAACAGCGACAATTCAGGGTTTACGCCTGAATGAAGCTTCAGGCGTCATTCATGCATAAACATTCTGATCTGTCAGAACATCAGCAATCAGCTGTGAGTGGAATACTGATGTTGATGGAAAAATGAAACAGAGGAATCTTGTTGTTCCAGAATCTCTGTCTTTTCTCAGACAGTGAGGCTGAGAAAAGAACACATCACATTTCTTTTCCATTGTATCCTAAAGAACTCGCAGATCTGAAAGGGTTTCCTTCCTGATAAAGTTCATAATTATAGTTCTGGTGGTTGTACTGCTCCTGGTGAATCTGGGGGCCTCCCCGGTCCCCAAGACTGTGGTCCTGGTCAATATGTCCCAGGGTTCTGGTTCAGTGTGCGCGCTGGCCCCTGCCTGGACCTGGCTCAGGGGTCTTTGATGCATTCGTGGACGTTGGGCCATCTTAAGCTGGCGGAGAGGTTTCTACCATCCCATTGCAGATGCTCTCTGCTTTAAGGAGTGCATTATGTTTCTGTTGGTTCATTTATAAATACATTGCATAGAAGCTAGCTATTTCACTCTTTTTTTTACCAGTATTTCTTTGGTGTTCTTTTTGGCAGAACCAAACATTTAGCTGGATGTGATGGCTGCTGTTACAGCCACACAAATGTGGTAAAATTCAATCACACCACACACAATAGTTCTCTCAGTCTCACCACAATCATATATGGGTTTCTTTAAAGTCTAGGATTTAATTTACAGAATAACTGTTTTTTGTTTAGAATGCAACACATCATAGCGCTGTATTCTAGAATAAGCGAGCACATTTTAGTTTACGTTGTTATATGTTTTACTTGATTTAACCTTTGTTTGTTTTGAGTTACCTGAGTGTTTCAGTCCTTCAGGGGAACAAATGGGACTCTCTAACGTTAGTTTCAGTTGGGTTTTTGTGTGTTCTCCCCTTTGTGTCTTCTGTGTGGCCTGATAAGCCAGTACTTAAGTTTCCCCTTTGTCTCATTTAGAGAGGTCTGTTTGTTTGAGTTGGTCTGAGTTGAAGTCTGTTACTTTGTCCTCTTTTAAGGGCCCAACTTTGTCTTTTTTTTTAAAATTATTTACCCAAGTTTCTGTTTTGGGTTAGGTAAATATGTCTTCTCGTCAGAACTAGAAGACATGTCCCGACCGCGCAGGAAATAGTACAGTCCGGACAGGTGAGGAGGAATCCCAGGCAGCTTGCAGATTTGTCTCATTGTTCTCATTAGACTTCAGTTTTGATTTTATGAATGTACAAGGAAGAAAATCTAATTTTGAAAGTAGAAAAGCAGATTCAGATTTTACAGAGCTTTTTGTACAGTAAACAAAGTAAGATGCACAATGTTTTTTCCTCAAAAGTTGGTAAAACATTGCTTTTGATCACTCAAGGTATACAGTATTTGTCACTTTTTTTTGTCAGTGTCAGAAACCTGGAAGCAGATGGAAATGAGAGTTTGTACATTTACATCTTAGTATCGGCTATAACTGAAACCTTGAAGGGATTTTGATTAGGTCCATCTTCTGACAATGTGGCAAATGAATGAATTGTTGATAAAAAAAATAATTATTATAATGAAGTTATTTAAATATAGAACATTTACGTGAACTTGTTGGAGCTGGAATAGAAGATGCTGTCGTTTGGAGAATGTTTCACAAAACAGTTTATTTTTGTATTTTTATATCACAAAAAGAATAATAAAGGAGTCGCATGCTGTCCGTCAAGAAAGCAATACTTCATGTTTTCCACCAGGGGGCGTTGAGGCATCTGCGGTTTCCTGTGACGTAAGTTAGATGCGCCCGCAGTTGTTCCCCGGCGGCTGAGTTCAGTTTTACTTTAGAGAAGCTGGAAGCTGAAAGCTGGACATCTTAACCGACCTTTTTGCTGGACAGCCAGAGCGGAGGACAGACAGGACATGTCTGTTAGAGTTTTAAGAAGAATGTGCTCTTGTTAGGAGCTAGTCTGTCTTCTCCATGTGCTTCCAGAGTTTTACGTGGTTTCATAGTTTTTTTACAACAATTCTAGTGTTTTAATGGAACGAAAAGAGATTTCCCGACCACGCAGGAAGGAGGACATCCCGGACAGGTGAGAGACATCTGCCCGGCATCTTGTAGATCTGTCTCGTTGTTTTCAGTAGGTTTTGGTTTAGTTTTTATGGATGTACGAGGAAGAAAATCTAATCAAAACTGAAAAGAAACCAACAAGCTTTCCTCTGGTCATGTTCCCGTATGAGAAATCCAGATCAATTCACCAAGTTATTAAAAGAAAGAAATGAATAAATCAGCCAGCAGTTCAAATACTGAAACATCTTATTTTAAATTCAGCAAACTTATCAAACTACTTAGCCCTCCCGCCATTTTTGTCGAGTAAAATCATCAAACTATATTTGTGTTATTTTATTGACCGATTGCAACTGGAAAAGGTTTTGTGTAGCAACATGTTGAAGACCATGTACTAACAGGGTATTCCACAGTAACATGTCCTGAATGACACCATCAGTTGGTGCTTATCCACCTTATTTGCTTTGGTGCTGCTCTTTAAATTCCTGCCTGGTTGTGTGGTTTGAGTGCCAGGCAGATAGAGTTGGGTCATGATGGTTTACACTTCTTCCTTCTCTCTGCTCCATGGAACCTCCCGATCAACTCCTCTGAGATCTGGGCTCACAGTTCAGGTGTTGTCTGAACGTTGGAGATGCTAATTAGCTGCTATACAGTATCCAGAACCAGAGAGAATTATAGTCCAAACATGAAACACCTCAATGCAGGCAAATGATGCACTAAAGTCTAGACCAGGGGTGGGCAATCCTGGTCTTCGAGGGCCAGTGTCCTGTAACTCTTAGACGTCTCCCTGGTCCAACACACTTGAATCCAACAACTGAATCACCTCCTAAGCGCAGTCAGGCGCTCCAGAGTCCTGCTAATAACCTCATTATTTGACTCAGGTGTGTTGAAGTAGAGATTCATCTAAAAGTTGCGGGTTTTCAGCAAGATGACAAGTCTCGAAGCGAGGCTTAATCGGACACGCCCCCTTTTTACTCGATAAAAGCCTCGAATCCTGGATTCAGATGGACCATCACTAGTGCTATTCTATACATTGACATTGAAGAAGAATTAAGCTGGCAGCTAGCTGTTAAATGGAAACGGCAGAAAACACAAGATAATTCATCTTTCTGCAAGTGTGCTTGACGCCTGCTTTATTGCTGTTGCTGGTTTTCCTGAACACAAAAGAAAATGAAAATGGTTTTGAGTACTTGATCGATTTATCTCTGAACAGATACGTTCACGGGAAAATTGACCAGTGGTGCATATTTTTTTTATTTATTTTATTTTATTTTTTTTTACAAGATTCACAATTAGTCTTAAAAGCTTTGTAAATGTCTGAAGGAAAAAATGAGAATGGATAATTGTTAGTGATTCTAGACTGGAGCTGATAACTGCATGTTCTGCCAGAAACAGTAAAAGTCATTCTTCCAACCTCTTTGGTCTTAAGACAACTTTAGATCAGGTTTAAGCCAGACCTGTGGCTCTTTATCTTTGTTTTATTTAATCCTTATAAACAGTTTAAATGCATCAAAAAGTCGCTTTGAGGGATGCAGCAGTAATCAGCGATGGACATCATGGGCCTTGTTTAACAGATCTGAATGTTACAGGTCTGGTAGTGGAGCCCAACGAAATAAATCTGTGAAATAACCGCTTGCTAAATAGCCGATGCAGAAGCTGTCCTAAACATTGTGTGTTTTGTGATTTGAAGCACACGAAGAGACAGTCATAGAGAGACAATCATGGAGACAGACAGGGTGACTGTGGGTTTGTGTCCAACAGGTGGCAGGACTACACAGCGGTGGGGAAGAGACTGAAAGGAACTCGCTTCATCGCCTTCAAAGTCCCTCTGAAGCAGGTCAGCAGCATATCATAGTGGACTCTGTGGGAACACAAGTGTGTCTGTTTTTACCAGTGACACTGTCTGCTTCTGCTCAGACTTTGATTAGGACGCTTCCCCCCTCTGAGGTGTTTGGTCCCTGGGAGCTGCTGGATGCTCTGAAGGAGGACAACCATGAGCTGGGGCTGATCATTGACCTGACTTTCACCACACGTTATTACAATCTGCAGGTGAACACACGCATGTACACAGTTGTGCTTTCGTCACGTGTGGGGACTTCACATTGACTTCCATTCACTTTTTACAACCTAAACCCTTAACCATCACTAATACTGACTTGAAAAGTTTAAAGTCAATTAGTCCCTTACTTAACGGTCCCTGAGGACGGACGTGTTGTGAAGCTGCTGAACTTGAGGCAGTGTGTGTGTGCATGTGTATGTTTCTGCAGGACCTTCCTCAGTCACTGCTGTGTGTTAAGATCTTCACAGCTGGCCATGAGGTTCCCAGTGACCAAACCATCCTGAGCTTCAAGCGCACCGTTCACAGGTTCCTCCGAGACAACCAGGACAACGGTGAGGGAAGAGCTCAGCCACAAATAGACAATGAAATCAATAACTAAAGAGTTGGTTTTAATGAGATAACTTTCTAAAAAAAAGTTGACCTAAATGAACATTTATTTCTGTCCTTGTTCATCTCTTTTTCTATTTGTTTAAACACCAAGTTCTCTTGCAGACAAGCTGATCGGGGTCCATTGTACCCATGGACTGAACCGCACCGGCTACCTGATCTGCAGGTAGGTTCATCCAGACCGCTTGGAGCGTGAACAGGAGCCGCAGGCCCCTCTAACCGCTGTGTGTGACCTGCAGGTATCTGATCGACGTGGACGGGATGGACCCGGCCCAGGCGGTGCAGCGTAAGTCTCGTGCTTTCAGACCCCAGCAGGAGGATTCTGTGATCGATCTCACTCTGCTGCTGTTCTCTGCAGTATTCAACTCGTCCCGGGGTTACGCTATCGAGAGACAGAACTACCTGGATGACCTTAAGCACGGTCCAAAACGGAGGTGACACATCATGTCCTTTTCCACCAACCCAACAGTCTGCTCTCACTTTCTGATCAGCTTATTAAGCCTGTTACCATCCAGGCAGTAAGAACAGCTCTGACCGTGGTAGACTGGTAGTTTAGGAAGTGACTGCACACATCAACAGGTTTTAGCTTTACAGAAAGATGAGTCCACTTAGTCCTGGTCTAGTTTCTGTTTAGCTTTTAACTGGTGTTCTCTGGAAAAGCAGAATAATACCAACTTTCTCAGCCTTTCCAAAGCAAACTTTACAGGCGCCACCTAGTGGCATAACAAGGTCACATCTAAAGTTCCTTATCCCTCATTTCCTGTATTATCTGTCAGTTAAAATAACTGATTTGTTGACATCTGGAGGAGAAACTGGTGCTCTACACAGGGAGCAGCTCCTGACCCTGTGACCTGGATCATTAGGGACAGTATTTGGGAAAGTGGAAACAGAGTTTACTCATCTAAATGTTGGAAACTTGTTCTGTGTTTGTTAAATTGTGCAGAAAAATTTTACTTAAAATCTTCTTCATGCTTTTGAGTGATTTTTTTATTGGACAGTTTCTGTGTGACCATCTTCTCTGATTGTTACCACAGTAACGCGGGCATGGAGGAGTGTGAGCAGGAGCCACAGAGAGGCCAGGCCGTCCAGCGGCCGCCTGCCGCAGCTTCCCCCAGGAGAGTCCACCGCAACTACTACAGGTATATCCCATGTCCCTTTATGGACATGTCACTGTCTCAGTTTCCTTGAAGCAGGTTGCCGTAGGAACATTTGAAAGCTTTCTCAGGAGCTGCAACACATTCCTTCCCACTGGCTCAAGTCAGCTCTGACCCGCTTATATTTTACTGTAATTGTGAAAATAAATTTTATAATGTAAAATGTGAGAACGTTAAAAATACATAGTTTTTTTAACCCACAATTTTTGCTAAAATGTAAATAATAATTAGCAATGCTGTATTTTCTAAATTAAGACATGAGGTGTCAGAATAAATCCAGAACACTTTTAAAAGCTAAATAAAATTCTTTGGTTTCAAATTAACTGTTCCAATAATTCTAAATCATTAATGAAATATTCATAAATGTTAGAGTACTTGTGACATAAAACATATTTATAACATAAAACTGTCTTTAAACAAACAATTTAAACATTTTAATAATCCAAACACAGATGGTTTAAAAAAAATGCTATGAGAAATGTCAAAACTAAATGTCATAAAAATATTTTAAAAATGCCTCGTAATATTGTTCTTAAAATGTAAATATTAATTATTGTTTTAATTATTATTGTATGTGACAATATAAAAAAGAAATTCAATAAATGTTTAATTTAACTTGAGTAAGAAGGAAATCTTGAAGAACAAAGCAAATATGTTTATAAAAGTGAAGCAGTATTCTTGTTTTGTGAATCCTGCAGGTCACATCGGCGTGGAGGACCGAGCCACCGCTCTCACCCTTACCCCCCTCAACCCGCCCACACACCCCACACCCCACTACTCGCCTGCCCTCCATTACTGGCCCGCCCTCCATTACTCGCTCATCCTCCTCTGGCTCCTCCACCAGCCTTGTTCCATCCCTATAGATGGACCCCTCAGCCCCCAGCTCAATGGAGAGCCCCTCACTCAGACTCCAACAGGTCCAGGCACCCCCCTCCATCTGACCCACAGTGGCACCCCTCCTTTGCCTTGCTAGACAGAGGTGGAGCTCTTCCCAACCTTCCTCTATACTCCCCCAACTGGACATCTGTTGGTAAAGGAGACGGATCAGCTGAGGGCAGGAGTGGGTCAAATTTAAGGAACCCGGTCAGAACCTCCCAGAGACCCAGCGCTAATGGATACGATGGCTGTTAGTTACCAAGACAAAGCAGGTTAAAGGGGACATAACGTACAAAACCCATTTTGTTTTAGCCCTTAAATTCAGTTTTTTGTGTAATTTGAGCCTCTAGCAGCGCCACGTGTCCCTGTTGCAGTCCAGGCTTTTAGACTGTCCTCACTGTTTGAGCTAAACCTAAAATTTAACTCAGTCTGTTTGTTCAGGTGGATCCTGTCCACAACAGGTCGTCTCACCAAAAACTCCCCAAAAAAGTCAATTCAACTGAATCATAAACACACATTCAAGGTCAAGTTCAGTTTATTTTTCAAACTGGTTGAACAGTTTTCTAAGGGAACCCACAGATCAATTCCTCCTGGACCAACATGTTTTGACTCGGGTTGGATTTATTATATTTTTTTTGACTCCAGTGAGTTTTTTGGCTCTAGTGGCCTTTATTTTAAAGTGCTCAGACAGGAAAGTAGATAATGAAAGAGAGGGAAGACATGCGGCAAAGGTCACCAGTCGAGCGCCCAGGCCTCCTCATGTGGGTCGTTCTTACCCCTTGCACAACCACCGCACCCTAACTAGTGGTTTTAATTTTTTATTTTTTTTTTACTCTACCGGTTTGTATTTGAAAGGAAGGAGAAAGGGGAGAGAGACATGCAGCAAAGGACCCGAGGATGGGACTTGAACTGGGGACGACTGCATTGAGGTCTCTGTATATTTAGAGCATGGCCCCCACTCTAAACATTGCGCCACAAGGCGCCCTGGAAAATGCCTTTTTAACAGGAAGAGCGCTCCAACAGAACCAGAACCGAGCTCAGTGTGAGTGACCATCTGCTGCGACCGAGTGGAGCAGGGCCGGCCCAAGCCTCCATGGGGCCCCAAGCGAAATTTGGTTATGTACCCTGACATAAAAACATTTAGTAGACAATGTCAAACATTGAGAAGTTTTAATTATTGTTATCAAACGTTATCAAACACGGCGTTTTGAAGCCAAAAATACCTCAGAAATATACAGAGCCAACCATGAGCTTTATCAATAAAATATTAATTTCTGCATACATTATCAAATATATATTTGTAAAAACAAATCACTTTATAGTAAAATTGTGTGCTTTTGATATTATAATGACATAGAAATTATTACAAATAAAAAAATCTGCTCCACTGAGGGGCCCTTTAGTGGCCTAAGTGGCTGCTTAGTTTGCTTATACCTTGGGCCGGCCCTGGAGTGGAGGTTTGAGGAGACAGCAGAGACAAGGTTAGCTGTGTTCAGGTCAGCACAGTTCTGGTACCACCTGCTGCTGTCTTCACTGGTTTTTGTTTTTCATCTCTAGATCAGATTTTTTTTATTGCATATAAAGATGTTCTTTTTACAACTCTTCCCCTAAATGATCCAAATAAAACTTTATTTCATTGCAACTTTTAGTTTGGCTGTTTTGTGTTGTTGGAAGCAGCTTTAAAAGTCTGTCATTTTGGTGAAAACCCTTTGAGGTTATTTCAATTTTTGTGCTGACAGATCCCTTATTTTTCCAATTATTGTATGTGATCATCTCAGATACACATTCATCTGTTTTCTTTATAATAAAAATTACATTTTCACTGTATTTTTGTTGTGGAACAAAATGATCTGCTGAGTTCATGCCAGTATAGTCAAATCTTCAGACTGAATCTTAGAAGGCATAATGTTTTCTGAATCATTGAGGAGTTAAAGGTTGCAGGTTGCAGCTGTAGAAAAGGCAACTGTTGCATAGTCTGCTGCTGCAGAGTGCATTGCTGCCAGTGCAGAGCTTGTCCATCCATCAACCAGGAAGTAGATGAAAAGTAACCTGAGAGGAAATCTCCTTCAGACAGTTCTGGACACTTGGAGAAGAACAGGTGAGAGCAAGCAGGGGCCTGCTGGACAACCTGGACAAATCACTATGTCTGTAATGTAATTTTACAGCTGAAAATAACAGATCAGGCTGAAATCTGGGAGCAGTGCTGTGACCTGAACATTTAGTCACATAAAGACAGTTACAAAGTCGGCCTTCTATCACCTGAAGAACATTTCCAGGTTTAGAGGACTAATGTTTCTGGTCTTCTGGCTCTGGTCTGCTTTACATCCAGAACCAAAAAATAAAGAAGGAAAGGAAAGCGGACATTCTATTCTGGTAAGACTTTTGCACACAAGTCACATTAATTTCTGTTTGAAGTTACTTTAATATTTTAAATATCTAAAAGTATAACAACATTAGATATTAATATATGTTACTTAGAAAGTTTAACCACTGTAGATGAAAACACAAGATTAGAATCTTTGCCAAATATAAATTACCTTTTTATGAGCTGCAACTGCTGCGGTGTGCGCATGCGCCTCAGCTGTCACGACTCTAACATCGCTGCGGCTTCTGCGGTGGGAACATGGCGATGAGGGCTCTCAGAGGGATGGTGAACGGGGCCATGAGCGAGTTTTCATCGGCCGTCAGCGGGAACAGACCGACGGCCGCCGCTCCGGTCCACCCGGCCGCCGCCTCCAGGGAGCATGCGATGGCTGTTAGCCGGGATTACATCTCCCAGCCCCGCCTGAGTGAGTGCGTGTGTGGATGTGGATGTGTGTGATGATGCTGTTTGTTCCTGACAGCTCAGAAGAAGGTCAGAAAGGTGTCAGTCACTGAACATCATCTGTTAACAGCTGATATAGAGATGAATCCTTTGCTCACTTTTGTCTCTCTGTCCTCATTTTTTCCCAGCTGATTCAGATCTTTTTGGAGACAGTTTGGGGCTTAAAGTGACAGTAAACATTACAACAACTTTGTCTCAGCCAAGGAATGCCAAGGCTACTTTATGCTGGCCACCGGGTTTATGGAGGGCTTGGGGCAGAATGTTACCCCCCAGTCTCCTGAACATTACCAAAGCTGCTGGGTTCATAAAACCAGAACTTTGCTCATATTCCAAATGCAAGTCGAAAAATGAGAAGGATTTGCTGTTCGCTGCTCTGTGTAACCAGGCCGACAACTATTAGAAATAAAATGGATTTTCTTGCTGACTTCAATAACCTGAAGCTTTTTATTTTTCCCAGTGCTTCACTTATGTCAGCATATTCTGCCATCCATATTGATTCCCTTCAGTTTTTCAGTTCATAGGTCATTAACCTCAATCCTAATTTATTTTCAGACATGTAAACTATAGTGGATCCAGACATTAAACAGCATCAGCATTCAGAAAGAACAGACCAAGATGCTGAAGTGATAAACAAAAGAGAATTTTCTGCACCATATCAACATCTATAGACATTGGCCATGACTAAAGCCTGGCCACAAACAGGTCTTATAGTGAACAATGACCCCAGGCCTACAACCAGATTAGCTCTCTACATTTGGAGTGGCCATCAAAAAGCCTTCAAATATCCCATAGAAAATCTGTTTTCAGCGCTGAAATAAATTCAGAGAATTCTACTTGACTTCATGTCAGTAGGAAAAAACATTCTGGTTTTAGGTGTGTTTGAAGAAGGCTGTGTTTCACTGGGTTGCTGCTCTGTGTATTTCAGCCTATAAAACTGTTGCTGGAGTCAATGGTCCTCTGGTGATTTTGGATCAAGTCAAGGTAAGAAGCAGAGATGTGTGTAGAGTCTGGAAACTATTATTTTGTCCACATTAATCCAACTATGATTAGACTCACCTCTGCAGACACCTGAAGCCCAGCTCAGAATATTTCACACCAGCAGTTTGTGGCGATTCAGTGGGATGACATCCAATGGGTTTCTACTGCAGAGTTAATTTGGAATAAAATATAAATGTCAGGATTCTTGAGTCTTTATCAAACCATGACATGTCAGGACTATTCAGTTGCTTTTGATATGGAACCTGCATGGTGGTGTTAATGCTTGCTGGTCATGTTTGAACAGTTTCCAAAGTACGCTGAGATTGTTCATCTCACTTTGCCTGATGGTACCAAGAGGAGTGGGCAGGTGCTGGAGGTCAATGGATCCAAAGCTGTGGTGCAGGTGAGACTGACATTTCCAAACCTTCCAAACAATTCAGTACTTTGTGTCACAGTGGGAAATCTGAACTTATCAGGTAAAACTAAGAAAACAGAAAAAAAAACTGTTAAATAAAAACATTTGCTTTAAATGTTAGGATGTTAAAAATATGTCTAGTTGCATAATGTAAATTATTTCAATGTTTTATTCTTTTATTGATCAGTCGACTTTTCCTAAAAAGGTACAATTAGTGATATTTGAAAGAAAGTACACCCCCCACCACTAACACCCCTGGACCTTATAGTTGGTCTTCTGCTGCTAATCAGTTGAAGAATAATCATTAGCACTAATCCCAACTAAAAAATAAATAATTGTACAGTAATAAAGATTATTACTGCATAATGATACAGGAACAGTCTAATTTGATTTATTGTGAGATAATTATGGAGAAAAATGTCTTTTTATGATGCATGTAAACTTCTGGTTTCAGAAGTTTACATGCAGTACAGTAATAATATTATTACAATATTAAAAACTCCTGAGTCTGTTTGTATTCACAATTAATGGGAACATTAAGGACAACCTTTGATCCCCTCTGAAGTCTCACTGTCAGAGCAACGTCCAGAGAAACAGCAATAATTCCCAGACCAACATGGGAATCTTCCAATCAGAGCAGAAAGTCAGGAAAACACAGCACCAATTTCTTCTAGCAGCCATTAAGCACGGTGGTGGAGAGGTGGTGATTTGGGTTTGTATTGCAGCCACAGGATCTGGGCACCTTGCAGTGACTGACTTTACCATGAACTCTCAAATATCCAGTGTCTGCAACAGGGAGACTGAAAGAGAACAAAGCCCAGGTGTTGAAAAAAACAACCCTGAGGAAAAGCTTAGAATTCACACTGATTGAAAACATCAGAAAACATCGGGACAGCCAAAACCTTCTACCAAAAAAATGAAGCAAAATGTTTAAAGAAGATTGGGCTAAATTGTCTCCAGTAAACTAGACAGGCTCCATTATTACTGCATTACTCCCATTCACCTCATTTGATAAACTGCCATTCTGCTGTTTGTATTTGTCTAAATTCTCTGCAGGTGTTTGAGGGCACTGCAGGCATCGATGCAAAGAAGACCAGCTGTGAATTTACTGGAGACATCTTACGGACGCCTGTCTCTGAGGACATGTTGGGTACATGTCTTCACTCTCCATTCAGCCATATTTAGTCTAGTGTGTTTCCTCTGAGACAGCAAAGCAGCATTTTTCATACGTTTTCAGGGCGTGTGTTTAACGGTTCTGGCAAACCTATCGACAGAGGACCTGCAGTGCTGGCAGAAGACTTCTTGGACATCATGGGTATGTCTGTTGTGACTTTTAGTTTTCAGAATATTCACTCTGTGTAAAATGCTGAAGTGAAGACTCTTCCCCGTGTTTTCTAAAATCACTGTGACAGTCTTCCTCAGTGTGTGTGTCTCTGTGTGTGTTGTTCCACAGGCCAGCCCATAAACCCCCAGTGTCGCATCTACCCAGAGGAGATGATCCAGACCGGCATATCTGCCATTGATGGCATGAACAGCATTGCTAGGGGACAGAAAATCCCCATCTTCTCTGCTGCTGGGCTGCCACACAATGAGGTACACATGCATTCACCAATATTGTGTATTTCCATCTCAGAGCATCAAAACACCTAAAAGATTAGTTTCTGTCCACAAACGGACAGACTTTCTAAGGTGTTAACAAAATGTGTGTGAGTCAGGCAGAGTTCATTCTGGAGATGTACCGGTGACACTTCTATTGGCCCACACCGAATTCTGGTTTTCCTGAGTTCTGGCCCACTGATTCTGTTTTTAGATGCATAGATAATCCTTCATTGATAACTCAACACCCCCACACACACACCCCCACACACCCCCACGCACCCCTACACACACACCCCCACACACACGCATCACTCAATGGACAGATAAAAATATTGACATTATCTGGAACACAAATCTTGAGGCAACGTATGTTAAAAACTCTGACGGTTTCGGGGAGAAAAGACTAGCAGTCCTCATTAACACCTGGGAGCTGCAGTGACCTTTGGCTGCTCCTGAGACTGTCCACCATGTCCATAAGGAGGGAGTGAGTCTATTGAGTCTAATAGAGTCCTTCACCTTCACCACTGCACTGTTATGGCAACTTCTATGTTTTTTGAAGACTCAATAATAATAACATCAGTCAATAATAAAATGTATTCTTATGCATGTGCAGATTGTTAAAAGTGTGACTTTTTAGTATTAATACATTAATCATTTATTAATTATTAATACAAAAAAAATGTCCCAGTTTTCAGAACTAGTTTTTCATTGAATCAAAGTTAACAAAATGTACTTTTTGAATTGTTCTTCATCAGAAAAACTGTGGTCTCTCTCTGGGATCTCCAAACCCAGAGAGTTTGACGGAGGCAGAAAGATCAAATGGATAAACTTTTATTTAGTATTTTTCATATGTTGCATTCACTGATCGGAAAAGGATCTGATTTTTGACATTGTGACGGGCCGTTCACCTGTCAGGGCCGATCAAGCTGCTCTCTGTTCTTCTTTTTTTATGATCCAAACAAAAACTGTACAGCCTCAGGCTTCTAACCAGGTTGAAGGACAAATATTTGAGAAATACTGTAGGTTTTATTCTAATTGGCCATTTTAGCAAAATTAAGTTAAGTTTATGGCCAATAAAAATTGAGGTAATTGTTTTGTTCCAAAATGAAGTATTATGCAATGAGACATTTGTAAATAGTTCATACTGTTTAGATATATCTGAAAACATCTTAAAAATTCAACAAGAGAAAAAAAAAAGCAAAATAAAAATATTTAACAAAAAACAAAATCCTACATCAACAACACATAAAACACAAATACAAAGAAAATGGGAAAGTTAGCAAGTGCCAAAACTGAAAAACAAAAATCTATTTCAGCCTAAACTTACTGACATATAATAAATGATGGAGAGCTGGCTCCACATGAAGTGGGCTGGCCCAGTCAGGACCCAAAGTATGGTCAACAGAATCTTGAAATACATTCAGAACTGGAAACTGAACCAATGCATGAAACTACATGGTGGTCTGCTGTTCTTTGGTACCACTGAGCTATCTTCCTGAGGCAGCATTGCCCAAAGTCTTCATTTTTTAACATTCCATTAAAAGGGAGACAAAACATCAAACATGTCTATCTGTCACTTCAAAGTTAATTCTTACTTGTTCATATATTTCAGTCATCTTCTTATTTCTTTAAATATCTAGACTTTGCTTTCCCTGTGGATATCTGAGACGTGTAGGTTCTGTTTAATTACTGGTTGTATAAAACTGACAGAAAATTAATTTCCTGTCTGTTGATAAATTCATTCGATATCATTTCCTTTGAGATTTTATTCATATGAAAAAATGTTTAAAGTTTTTGTCTCTAATTAAGGTGGAAGGTGAATAAATCATCTTTCCCGGGAGTTTGGGACTCATTTCCTTTTTTCCCTGGTCTTGTCAGATCGCAGCTCAGATCTGTCGACAGGCCGGTTTGGTGAAGAAGTCCAAGGACGTGATGGACTACAGTGAGGACAACTTTGCTATTGTTTTTGCAGCCATGGGGGTGAGATCCTGATGCTGTTCTGTCCCAGACTCACTCTGACTAAGACACCCTGAGCTTCAGTGCGTTCACTCTCATTCACGTTAAACGTTTCCACACTGTCTGACGTTACAGCCACCAACATCACTGCGTTTCATTCTGTTATGTCCTAGACACAAATGCCCCTTTTCCATTGTCAGCTCCAGCTCCACATAGTTCTACTCATTCTCTACTCCACACAAAACCTGCTGTGTGAGAACCTAATGGATGACGTTCTGGCCTGAAGCCCCTCCTCCAGCCACCCTGACCCCTAACCGTTACTGTGTGACATTAAGCTGAATCGAGTTGACATTAGTCATGCTAAAGTGACAGTGTTTACATTAAGCAAATGTATTTTCGTAATTTCAATTTGCACAATTTTACAGTTAATGGAAACGCAGCTACTCACATTTGACTCCGAATACTTTGGTGTTTTTGTTTGGCCATTGTACTGTATAGTGCTCTTCGACCACTCAAAGTTAATCTGAAGCTGAAATATCTTTTTAAATTAATTTCTGACCAATTTTTGACACAGCTGTAGAGTAATCGCCACATCCTTTCTCTCTCCTCAGGTCAACATGGAGACTGCCAGGTTCTTTAAGTCGGATTTTGAGGAAAATGGATCCATGGACAATGTCTGTCTGTTCCTCAACCTGGCCAATGACCCCACGTATGGCTTTTTTCTGAAATGTGTTTGGATATCGGCTTTGTAAATAATGTGTAAATTAAGCTGAAGTCTTGGTTTGTGCAGCATTGAGCGAATCATCACTCCCCGTTTAGCTCTGACATCAGCAGAGTACCTGGCCTATCAGTGTGAGAAGCACGTCCTTGTCATCCTCACCGACATGAGCTCCTACGCCGAGGCCCTTCGAGAGGTCGGCCATGTTCTGCTCTAGTATTCATTCTGATGTAACTGCAGGAAGTGGAACCGAGCTTTGGATGTTCTCTCCCAGGTGTCTGCTGCTAGAGAGGAGGTGCCGGGCCGCCGAGGTTTCCCTGGCTACATGTACACTGATCTAGCCACCATCTATGAGAGGGCCGGCAGAGTAGAGGGCCGCAACGGCTCCATCACCCAGATCCCCATCCTCACCATGCCCAATGATGGTACTCCCTCTGCCAGAGCTCATCATGGTGGCAGCTCCAGGGCTGTCACAGACTGATCCTTTTTCTGCCTTTCAGACATCACCCATCCTATTCCTGACCTGACCGGTTACATCACAGAGGGACAGATCTATGTGGACAGACAGCTTCACAACAGACAGGTAACATCCTCCTCCATGAAACAGCTGTACATTCTCCCACGTTTCAAGCAAAACTTTGGTTTTTGTTCCATTTGATTTCCAGTATTCAAAGAAATGGATTAGTTTCATGTCAAGTTTCTTTTATTATAGATTGAATAGAATATTTTAATGATTATTTTAATTCTTCTGTCCTCATCTTCTTTTCTTCCTGTGGTCAGATCTACCCCCCCATCAATGTTCTTCCATCTCTCTCTCGACTGATGAAGTCTGCTATTGGGGAGGGAATGACCCGCAAAGACCACTCTGATGTTTCCAACCAGCTTGTATGTTCAAAGCTCTCCCTGTCCTGCACAGACTTTTACTACACTTTACTTAACCTATATGCATGTGTGTGTGTGTGTGTGTGTGTGTGTGTGTGTGTAGTATGCATGCTATGCCATAGGGAAAGATGTCCAGGCCATGAAGGCGGTGGTGGGAGAAGAGGCTCTTACTGCTGATGACCTGCTATATCTGGAGTTCCTTACTAAGTTTGAGAAGAACTTCATTTCCCAAGGTGCAGTGATGACCAGATATTTTGTATTCTTATATGAAATATGTGTATTTGAAATCAAAAGTGAACTTTGTTCAACTTTTAGGTCTTGTCAGGAGTTCTGCTCAGCATTCACATTGTGTGGTGATAGTGTCAGCTGTTATTATGATTTCTGGGTAGAGAAACAAAGTCTTTAAGCTTTATAAACTGTTATGTCTGTGCTGGAGAATCTGATTTTGTAAGAAGTAAGAAAAAATGAAGCAGTTCTTGAGTTGTCCTCTTGGGGTGGCTAAATATAATAGAATATAATGGTCTCTCTTTTAGTGATATATGGACCGACTGTTAGCAGCTTAAGCTAAAGCTAGCAACTACTGTACCTCAGTAGATGCTAGATGTACTAATGCTAAAGGGCTGTTTTAGTTCTTTCACAAGTTAAGACTGCAATTGTTCATCTTTAGTTCAAAACCTAAACTACAACTCAAAGCTGACCTCGATATCCTGTCATGATCATTTTTTGGTGTTAGGAATGCCTCAGAATTACACAAGCAATAAAAAAAAGTCACGCCTTGGCAGGAATAATATTTAAACATGGATTCACAAAACCAAATTTCAGATCCTTTCTTTAAATAGATAGATCAGAACCTGTACACAGACCAACAGAATGCTGGTTTATTTAACATGTGCTGTGTGTGTGTGTTGTGTGTTCAGGAGCCTACGAGAACAGGAGTGTGTTTGAGACTCTGGACATCGGATGGCAGCTCATGAGGATCTTCCCCAAAGAGATGCTAAAGAGAATCCCTCAGAACACCCTGGCTGAGTTCTACCCCCGGGAATCCAAACATTAGCTACACACACACAGACACGCACCCCCCCCCCACACTCTGCTTCCTGTCCTCTAATCCGGCTGAGGCCTCACTCTGTATATACAGTGTAGTGTTGTGACGCTGTAACCATGCCGATGCTTGCTGCTTTCATCTGATGTTGAGGGGGAAAAAGAAATGGACTTTTAGAAGTTTGTCTCCAGAGTAAATGTCAGGAGCTTCCTGTGGAGAATAATATGGACATTAAATGTGTGTCAAGAAAATGATTTGGACATAATTCATGAAAAGATTATAGAGGGCGCACACAGCAGAGTTTAAGTCCAACTGAGGGATCGGTTCTGAAGCGTACAGGAACGCCATTATTTACTGAATGTCTACATCATTTCCCTCATCGCATGAAGAAAACTGTGTGCTTTGTGTGTTCCACATGTATTCTTTCATAGAAAATCTGATTGAATCTCAGGACGTCAGAGTGAGGTAAAGTTGAATAAAAATACCGAAAGAAAACTGCAGAAAAGAAGCAAATCATTCAATCAAACAGCTTAATTTTGATAACTTAACCTTTATTAAACTCACCTTGTTCTGATCGGCCCAGTTTTGCTCTTCTAACTGAAGCATTTAAACTTTTGGTTAGACTCTCTTACCAGTTGCAACCATATCCTGTTTAGATGGGTTTATAACGGTGATCTAGACGCAGTGGTTGCTGTGTATTGTTGATATCATTTTGTAAATTTTGTCCATTGTTTATCTGTGTCAACTATGACAGCTGACATGAAGGAAAGCATGAAAAATGCTTTATAAAACCAAATAAACAAGCCTGAGCTTCTCAAAAGCTTCTGAGGATTTTTGATTCCCATAAAACATTCTGCCATTCAGCAGCTTTGTCAAATATTTAATCTATCCTAAAGAAACTGTTTTTTGCTCTGAGTTTATAACCGGCCAGCTAGATGGATGCATTTTAATGCTCATATCAGTATAAAATCAGATAACAAGCCAGCCGATCCATTCATGGAAACACAATCCGTTCCTGGTTCCTTCAGCTTTTCTTGACAGACTCTTGTTATCGAGGTGTCAGTCAGAACGGGCTCCTGAGCTGTGCAGCTCCTTTTCCCTTTACATATAACAGATAAAACAGGACAGCATCCATTTACCATGCAAACAGAGAGACTGGGTTCTGGAGACAAATCTGTCTCGTTTGGAACTGGACCCGAGAGAAAAAACTTCAGCTTCATGTCTGTAAACAGGAAGTAGACTCCAGCAGGTATGGAGCCACTCCTGGTTTATTGTTGTTGACAGGTAACTGTGAAAAAAGGCTATTTCTCACTGATGTGAGACAAGCTGCAGTTTTATCTCAACCCAGATTGCAGCTGTAGAACTGACCAAATGAACTTTAATTTATAAATCTGTTAACATTCCGTTCAAAATGAAAAGGTTCTCCTTTGTGGACGATTACAGCACACATTTAAGATCTGATGTGACTGACAGAATGTCAGCTGATACCTTGGGCTGTCCCTGAATAGATCATCAACATCATAGAATGAATGATACATTTAAAATGTACTGACATTAATTTATCTCACCTCAATCTTTTCAGTTTTTTGTTGGTTTTTTAAATGTTCAGTTCTGTTCTCAGCGCCTGTCGTGTTTGATTTAGATCATGTCAGATATGAAGAGAACTCAATCAATGAAACTAAATTATAAAATGTCTTCTGGCCTTTTTAAAAAGTTTTTAATTCAACCATCTTTGTTTGTGAGTCCAGCAGAGTTAAGATCTGTTTGGACACAAAAATATTTAATAAGTATCACTTTGATTTAAAGGTTCCTTTGTTCCCTTCAGACCATCAGCTGAATTACTGTGGATTGTATTTGAGTATGAGTGGTTGACATTGATTGTAAACTCAACTTGTTTAGTTGTGTGTGTTTCATTGCTGTGTTTACATTGAACATCTGCTGATGAGTTTTAGTTGTAGTTTTCTCCTTCAACTCATCCTCTGATTGGCTGAATGTGTATATCTGATGTCATCAGTCATGTCTGACTTTACTTCTCCATCAACAGTTTCAACTCTGTATGTATTTCTGAAAATATTTATTTTTCTTCAGATTTATATATACTGTATAAATATATATATATATAAAAATTCCCTTCTCACCCACCGCGGGTGGTGTTTCTTCCGCTTAGCTCAGGTCCTCTACCAGAGGCCTGGGAGCTTGAGGGTTCTGCGCAGTATCTTGGCTGTGCCTAGGACTGCACATTTCTGGACTGAGATG
>CAEFZY010043077.1:0-36635 GCA_903066815.1 Brachyrhaphis roseni
AGGAAGATATTGACATTACAGTGGAGCAAACCTATGAAAGTGAGGAAGAAGGATGTGTTGAAGAGGCTCAACCCATCAAAAACACAGAGGAAACTACGGAAATGGCAGCTTTGACTCCTCCAGAGGTTCTGTCAGCTGGAGATCTGCAGGAGGAGGA
Source organism: Brachyrhaphis roseni (assembly GCA_903066815.1). Taxonomy (NCBI): domain Eukaryota; kingdom Metazoa; phylum Chordata; class Actinopteri; order Cyprinodontiformes; family Poeciliidae; genus Brachyrhaphis; species Brachyrhaphis roseni. Next base: position 158 of record CAEFZY010043077.1, read on the forward strand.
AGAGGAACCGGAACCAAAGATTGACGAAGTTTCACCCGTTGAGCCTTTTGTTCCTCCTGCTGATCAATCAGTCATCGGCGATCTGGAAAACTGTGCACCAGAGGTCCAGTTAGCTGAAGAGTCTCAGGTGGAGGAAACAGAACCAGAGCCACAGGTTGACAAAGTTTCACCGGTTGAACCCGTCATTCCTCTTGAAGATGGCTCAGATATCACAGATCTGGAAAACTGTGCACCACAGATCCAGTTACCTGAAGAGTGTCTGGAAGAGGAATCAGAACCAGAGCCAGTGGTTGATCAGAACATATCCGTCTTCACACCTCCAGATGAGGCTTCATTTGTGAAGGAAACTGACGATCCTGACGTTTGTCCTGCGGTGGAAACAGTGGAACAGGTTCCACATACATCTGGATCAACAGTGTCTGATCCAGATCCAGATTTAAAACATCCAGAGGAAATCCCAGAGGAGACTCCCGCTGAGCCAGAACTGGAAGAAGCAGAATCAGAACCAGAGTCCATCGGTGAACAGGACGAAAACAAGAGCGAGACTGAAGAGATTAAGATAAGAAAAATGGCCATGATTTGCCTTGTCAATGATCTGATCCAGAGGATTATCGATAAGTCGGGACGGAGCTCTTATCCTCCAGGAAAATTTAAATCCATATTTGATCGCCTGTTTGTAAAACTCTGGATCGAAACCGAGCCCAGAGTCCTCAGCATGAGCCCAGAATGGGTCTCACGACAGGGCAAGACCATTTTTAAGAAACTGCTGAGGCACTGGGACAAGGCAGAGTACATTCTGCTCTTCCTGGAGTCAGTGACGCCGATATTTGAGGAAATATTCGTCTCCACCATTGGAAAACATCTTCAGTCTCGATGGCATACTCTGAGTTTAATTAAAGACGCTTTTAAGGAAGCAATAGAAAACCTTAGACAAAATCAGCACAGGCTTTATATTTGGATTTGAATTACAGCCTCTTTGAAAAGCCAAAAGCTGAGGAAAAATTAGAATAGTTAGGTCTTTTTATACTTAGTTGTTAGGTCTTGTTAGTTGTTAGGTCTTTTTATACTTAGTTAGTTGTTAGGTCTTTTTAGTTGTTAGGTCTTTTTATACTTAGTTAGTTGTTGCGTCTTTTTTATACTTAGTTGTTAGGTCTTTTTATACTTAGTTAGTTGTTAGGTCTTTTTATGCTTAGTTAGTTGTTAGGTCATTTTAAACTTAGTTAGTAGTTAGGTCAATTTAAACTTGTTCGTGTTTAGTAGTTAGATCATTATAATTATCTCACAATGGGATAGTAATAACTTCATTATAAGGTGAGAGAATTATAATCTCATTCTAATTGTGCTATAATGAGATAGTATCTCATTATACTAATATAATGAAATACTATCTCATTATAATATTATTATAATGAGATAGTATTATAATGAGTATCTCGATACATATATTGAGATACTATATAATTATATACTATGCGATACTATCTCAATATCTCATTATAATATCATTATAATGAGATATTGAGATAGTATCGCATAGTATATAATTATAAATCTCATACTAATGAGATATTAGTATTGATATCAATATTTCATTAGTATCAATAATAAGATATTGATACTATCTCAATATCTCATTATAATATTGTTATAATGAGATATTGAGAAAGTATCGCATAGAGATCATAATGAGATAATGATCTCATAATGATAATTATCTCATTATAGTGAGATAATGATCACATAGTACATAATTATATGCAATACTATCTCAATATCTCATTATAATATTATTATAATGAGATATTGAGATAGTATCGCATAGAGATCATAATGAGATAATGATCGCATAGTATATAATTATATAGTATTGAGATGCTATGTAATTATATTTATTATAATTATGTAATAATTAAGATAATATTATTATATTATAATATAATATATATTATATTATTATATTAGAACAATAATAATATTATAATTATATTATTATAATGTATCTCATTATAATAAAATCTTGATTATCTTGGGCGTGCTGTGGTGGCATAGTTGTTAGCGTGACCCATGTTTGGAGGCCTTGAGTCCTCGACGTGGCCATCGTGGGTTCGATTCCCAGACCCGACGATATTTGCCACATGTCTTCTCCCTCTCCTTGCCCCTTTCTTGTCTCCCTACTTTCATATAAGGGACACTAGAGCCCACAAAGACCCCCTGGAGGGGAAAAAATAGTTTTAATTATCTCATTATAATAGATGTTTTTTTTTTTTTAATCAGAGTGCCGCCGGTCGTGTTTCTGCAACAACAGATCAGCGATTCTTCTGGTCATTAATGTGTGATGTAGCCCCACCCCCAAATAAAGTGGGCGGAGCCAACTGTTCTGAGGGGCGGGGCCAGACTGGGCTGGAAACTGTCAGTCCTTTATTAATAAAGCCATCAGCCGTAAATCTAGTGACTTTAAAACAAAACAATGACCAGCAGCAATAGACAACATTTAATTTTCTTTTTGGATAAATAAAGCATTTTTAAGATTAACTTAAAATAACAAAGCTTATATACAAACAGGAGGTCTCACTCTCACGTCAAATTCCTGAATCGGTCTACTTTATTACAGGTAAATACTATATTTTCTGATCCTTAATTTTTTTTAATTATTTTTTTTTACAAATAAAATAAACCAGTCAATATTTCATTAAATATCAAAGATCCTGCCAGAATGTGTTCAGATACATTTTGTACATCAGAAAACTAAATATAATTTTACAGATGAATGTAAGTTTATTGCAGCAGAGACTGAAATAAACATTAAATCAGAGAAGCCTGCTGGTTCTCTGCACTCAGAATAATGTTAGAAATTAAATTATGTAATTTATTGTTTCTTTTTAAAAACATTGTCACAATATATTTTGAATGATTACACGACTGAATTGTTAGGACATTTTTTAATTTATTTTTTTAAATATTACAGGTAATTTGTTAAAGGCTGCTCCTTTAGACATATCAGTGTCATGCCTTATTGATCACATTTATTCATTTTATGTGTACTTATGATGCACCATTTGTGTTTGGCCGAAATAAATACATATATTTAAAAAGTTCATTCCATGTTGGTTCTGATCCAAAACCTTCATCCAGTATAAATTGTTTATTTACTTTATATTGGCTTCCATTCATTTGTATTTCTGAAACTCTGACCTTTAACCTGAGCCTGACCCCGGACCTAAGGCAAGGCAGATATATTTCTGCGGCACATTTTCAGCAGAAAGGCAACTCAAAGTGTTTTACTGGATTGGAAGAAAAAACAACAACAAACCAGCAACGTGAACTCAGATAAACGTTGGGTTGCTGTGGCGATGTAAGAGGAAAAAGAATAAAGATAAAACCCCAGATGTCTGCCTTTACACATCCAGAATGAGAGAGAGCATGTCTGGTTCTGGTTCTGGTTCTGGATTATCAGAGTAAATTGACCTCAACCCTTTGAAATAAGTTATGGAAAGCACTTAAAAGTCTGATTTGTGCCAATAAACTATTGGAATAATTATTTTTCCCTCTTGCAAAAGAATCAAAATCTCATAAACGTAGAAGAAATTTACAGGGGAAAAAAGTAACAATTATTTTAGTAATTAATTATTCCGATTAAGCATATAGAAGAAACTGCCACATTCTACAGATTTTTCATTTGACCCCTATGTTGTTCCGAGAGGGAAATTGGGGTCTAAAGGAAGATGCATTGTGACCAGAACCACCTCAGTCAACTACATTAAATAAGGGGAAGAAATATAAATTTATACCCAAGCTGCTCATTATTTAAAATACTAATACTACTAAAATAATTCTGTAGTGTTTTTAAAACCACTTTGAACATAAACACAAGGAATGAATGTTTGATTTTAGCTGTGAATTTATTGATAACAATGGTCCAATAAATAGCTTCACATAGATGGTTTCAGAACTGCTCAACATCCTTTCAGTGCTTTTTTTGCCCCCCACATCAAACAACAGCTTTCCTTATTAACAAAACAAGGCTAGAGGTTACAGACGGCATCAGGTCACAGGGAAAAGACCAGCCCAATTCAGGAAAAAATAAAAAGCTGCTGTCATTCTGCTTGTACTGGCTACAGGAAGAGAATATGAAATGCTCTCATATTCAGTTGGCTGGTCAGAAACTACAAGACAAGAGAGGAGAGATTTTATTTTTTTAGCAGAATGTCCAAAAAATCTGGGTTGAAATAATTGAAAATCTCCCCCAAAAACTAAAGCAGCCTCCAGAAATTCTTCCTCCTGCATCTGCGTTTGGATCATTTTTTTCTGTTGATGGGTTTAATTAGTGAGCGTGGGGTCTGCCGCGGCCTCTGCCCCTGCCACCTGGAGGTCCGTCTATGTTGCTGCGGGGGTTCTTGATCGTCTCGTCGACCGACAGGATGAGGCAGGCCGCCTCCGACGCCGCTGTCAGGGCGTTGATCTTCACGATGGACGGCTCCCAGACGCAAGCGATGAAGTTGTCGGTGATGTCCTCGCTGGTGATGTCCACGCCAAACCAGAGGCCGCCCTGCAGTGACAGAAAGATGAATACAGACGTAGGAAAAAACATAACCAAGACCAGAAATACATATTTTGATAGTTTTTTTTTTACAACAGTTTTGGGGCTATACTAAGAAAAGTAAAAAACAACTAAAATAAAGTCATAAAATGACAACAAATTCATATTACAAGACGTATGAGAATAAAGTCATAGTATTACAAGAATAAAGACATAAAATTACGAGAAGTCATACGACAGTAAGGTTAAATGAGAAAGAATAAACTCGTATGACAATGAAGTCATAATATTATGAGAATAAAGCTGCAATACGATGACTTTCTTCTCGTATCATTTAAACTTTATTCTTGTTTGACTCCATTCTCGTAGTATTTTTCTTTGTTGTAATTTTAATAACTGATAGTCTTGTAAACTTGGTTTAATTGGGGATCAAAATTGCAACATTTGCTATATTTTCAGTTCAGTTCACTTTCACACGGCTCTGTCAAAAAAAACAAACTAATTGAAAAACCTGTTCCCCTCCTCACCTGTGGTGGCGCTGCACCAAGAACTACTGAAGGAAATGACAGAAATCTCTGAAGAAGACACTGGTTAACGTTCGCTCTTCATGAAATGTAAACAAATGGCATCAGATTCTAGTGATTTCTCTTTTGTCTTTGCTAAGACGTCGTCTCTCCCTCTAGCACTAGATTAGCGGGTTTGTTTCGATTGTATTTACCCACAATGCCCTGCGCTTTAGTCCTGCATTAGGAGGGGTCTCCAGTCCACTTGGTATTTCACATATGCATTCAAACTGTGCCACAGTTCACTTGAACTGATCCGAGTTCAAGGTTTTTAAACGGACCAGTTAGTTTTTTTGGTCCACAGAGTTCAATTACACATTCACACCTCCACAAATGAACTGGACTTTCTAGAGAAACAAACTAGAGTTTGATTAAAGCAGACTAAACAGGGCTGGTGTGAATTCAATCTTAAAGCTTCGTTTCCTACCTGCGCATGCTTTGCTCGCAGCTTGTTGAGGATGTTGGTGGCGTCGAAGCCGGCGTTGTCGCACAGCTGTCGGGGGATGACCTCCAGGGCCTTGGCGTACGCTCCGATCAGCAGCTGCTGCTTCCCGGGAATGGTTCTGGAGTAATCCCGGAGGTACTTGGACAGCTCCATCTCTATGGCTCCTCCGCCTGCGACGATGGAGTCATTCTGGAAAGAGACGACACGCGACATGTTCATCTACATCTGGATACAGTCAGATCATGAGGATATTGCTGCAGCTCTTCACCAGCTTTATACATCTACAGTAACTTATTATTCCCAATTATCCTTTGCTAAACATCTCATACTCAGAAATAAAGATGTCTGAACATAAAAGCACAACAAACTTTTCAGACGTTGGTCAGCATTGGAGACACATAAAATGAATTATTTAGCCTTTGTAAACAAAATTTCTCTTCAAGAAAAGGTTTAGTTGAGACCAAAGCACCAGACTTTAGTCTTTAGTCATCCTCTTTTTGGTAGAAAGAGAAAAACGATAAATGATCCAAATGGAAATTATTGAGCTTGTTTTAATTTATCATGCTATCAATTACTTAATTGCGACAGGCCTGGAAGTACCAGACATGATCTTTGCAGCATGTAAACAACCTTCTGGTCTCTAAAGTGAACCACTACCAGTCATAGACGAGCTCAAAATTGAGAACCGAACCTTGATGGCTCTGCGGACGATCATGATGGCGTCGTGCAGCGATCGCTCCGTCTCCTCTGTGAACTGCTCCGCTCCGCCTCTCAGGATGATGGTGCACGTCTTCGCCTTCGGGCAGCCCTTAAAGAAGTTGTACCTGCGAATAAAAAGAAGAAATGTTACCCAGGTCGCCACTTCCTTACAGACTCAAAACAATCACCAGACTGAACCTTTCTAGGACCAAGTCCTTCATCTCAATGACAAACCACCAGCAGGAAATCTCTCTCACCTCTCTCCTCCCACCTGCACCTCCTCAAACAGCTCGCATTGCCCCAGAACGTCGTCCGTCAGCGCGCTGACCGATGTCTGGATGGATCCTCCACAGGCCTGCAACACAAAACAGTTAGAGATCCTTTGGTTCAGACCAGCCGGTTCTATCTGCCCAGTCTCACCATCATGGTCCTCTTCAGGTCCTCCTCTTGCACCCTGCCGGCACAGAACAGGTCTCTGTCGGCGAAGTATTGCGTGGCTACGTCCCCGATGGGCAACTTGGACAGAACCACCTTGGCTCCTGATTGGTAGATCTTCTCCAGCTTGTCGTACAGGATGTTCCACTCTGCGTCCACGATGGCCTGGTAGTCCTGTGGGGGTAACGTTGCAGACGTCATGACCAAAAAGAAATACTTAAAGAGTTTAATGCTGAGACGAAGGCTGACCTCCACTGATTTCACACGGACTTCGGCGTTGTCCTTCTCGGCCTTCAGCTCCAGCTCCACGTTGAGCAGCGCGATCTTTGGGTTGTCGTAGCGTTTGGGCTGCATCTCAAAGCCGGCGTAGGAGAACGTCTTCTTGAACGCAACACCAGCGACCAACTGGGAATCCTGAACAGAGTATTTAGTCCAGAACTTAATATCACAACTAACATTTAAACCAGGGTTCACACATTTATCCCGTAATAAGATTCAAGCACCTTTCAAAAATTTCCGAGGTACGTTTTTAGACTTTTCCAGCACCACACAGTGGAAATAAAAGCAATACAAAAAACTCCCAAAAAACAAAAGTCAACTTCAATTCACACTTATGATAATTATAATGACTGTGAACTTCTGGAGATGATGATAAATTCACTGTGATACAAACTTCTACAGGACATCTTTCCTGCCCACAACCGTTTGGTCTGATTTAACTTCAGACATTAAGAAAAACTTCTTTTTTTTGGTTTATGAAAACATCTGGTTTCAACTATACCAAATGTATCCTTTTGATCAGACATTAGATCACACTTTATTATGAAACTATGTAGTTTCAATATTAAGCACTTTCCAAACCTTGAAAACACCTAAATGAAATTGAAGCAGCGATAAGGACCCCGACATCTGAAACTGAATGGTGAGCACCAACCTCGAGGGCGCCTCCCTGCACCTTCTTGATGCCGATCATCTTGAGAGACAGTAGCTCGTCCAGAGACATAACGGCGTCCACCACCATCTTGGAGAAGAAGCCCTTCTCACCGGCGATCAGCTTGGAGTTCAGCGCTGTGGCGGCACATTTCTCCAGCAGCTGCCTCTGCTCGCTGAGAAAGTTTACAAAACATTTACAACTCAACCAAACAGGAGAAGGTGATTTGATTAGTTTAAAAGCCATTAATGCGGTTTCTGCAGGTGTCAAATATTTTTAAATACCATTATCAATGACATTTAAGATCTGTATCACAACAGAAGACTAGTGCCAAGGTTTTTCTGCACAGAGTGAATGTAACATTGCACAGACGTGAACCAGCGCCAAAGATAAACACTTACTATCCATGATAGACACAGAAAAGTCATCTCCCTAGCAACAGTATATTAGTAGCTAGTTAGCAGTAGCCTCAAAAGCCTCGAATCATGGAACACAATGAATATGTCTGCAGGTGACTCAAACTTTTCGGTCTATAAATAGAAGATATTTTAAGGGACACCTTGTTTAAATACTCACTGTTTGTCGTCTTTCTTCACAGAGACGGCGATCTCCTTGATCTTGCTGACAGCGAGGTTGGTGGCGGTGCGGAACGCTCTGATGATGGTCTGAGGATGGAGACCCTCCTCCACATACGGCTTCAGCTGCTTCAGGAACTCGGCGGCGAGGAGGGTGACGGATGTGGTACCATCTCCAACCTGGAGGAGGATTCGGCGGAAACAGAAAAATTAAACTTCATCCAGCTTTAAATATGAAATCTGCCGACCTGGAACTCACCTCGGCATCCTGGGAGCGGGCGATGTCCACCAGCGTCTTGGCTGCAGGATGAACCACATCCAGAAGTTTCAGGATGGTGGCGCCGTCGTTGGAGATCGTGGCTTTACCTGGAAGAACGAACACATTTGAAAAAAACTACAATAAAAACACAAGAGACTGAGCCAAAATAACTAATTTCATCTGTTCTCACCTCTTCCATCCACCATCAGCTTGTCCATCCCCCGGGGCCCGAGGGTGGTCCTGACAGCCTCAGAAATCACCTGCAGGATGAAACATCACCACTATGATTAAGAAAGGAACTCATTTTAAATCTAACATTACCTTAATAGTTTCTTTTGACACCTAAAACTTAGTTCCAAACACAAATAGTGAATGGAAGTAGTTGAAAATCCCACTTTTACACATTTCCTTGTTTTTCTGACAGCAACTTCTATTTTCTTAAAAGGCCTAAGCTTGATTAAACCGTTCACAAATAAACTATATTAATGTCACTGAGGGTAATACACAGACAGTAGACAGGATGTTTTATCAGATAACTTGTTTGATTTAACTAAATTATTATTGATTCCATGTTTCAGAAACAATGTTTAGAGCGGAATGAACCACACACCGTCTGAATTTATCACTTAATTTATGCCAAATTGAAACAATTCATGGAGTTTTCAGCATCACGTTACTTCAAGGTTTTATATCTTTAAAGTGGTAAAAACTCTTCATCATAATATTCTGCCAAAATTTAAAGTTAGTTTAATGAGAAAAATTAATTTTGGGGGTAATGGGTTTAGATTGCTGCACACTGCCCACAAGCAAATTTAAAGGATTCCTACATGTTTCAACACTTAAATAAACGGGAAAAAAAGAAACTACTTCAAAATCTAGCAGATGTTTGAAATGTTATAACACGTTAGTAGCTTTAACAATAAAGAGATTCTGTTGTTTTAGACACAGTCGGTATAATTGCTACTAACAAAAACCACTAATAGCTCTTGTCATTTTTTGTGTGTATGTAAATGCATTAATACTTTTACTCAAGACTACCAAACCATGTCTACCTGGACCGCTGTTCTAAACAAACAACAATAAGCTGCTACATTTCTTAAATAATGAAGGGTAGGAGAGAACAGGTGAAGTCTTCCACTCACCTGGCAGGCATTGATGTTACTGATGAGCTGGGGAATGCCCTGGGATGTGTCTGTCCCCTCTTTCAGCAGGATAACCGGTGTGGGCTGCAGGAAAAAAAGACATAAAAATCAAGTATCAGATAACTGACAACATAAAAGTAAAGCTGGGAAAGAAGGGTGTTGAGTTTAACTCATGTGATGGAGCTGATTTCCTGTCTGTTCATAACATTTAACACCAGCTGATAACTTTGATAATTTGATTTGGTCAAACTTGCAACTTAAATATGCTTTACAAAGGCAATCAGACAAAAGGGGAACTCCTACGTAGAGCATCTTAAATCAAAGAATTAGACGTAAAGTTCAAAAAGAACGAAACAAATTCAAAATAATAAAACTAAATTTTCCATAGTGTGAAAAACTTGCAAAACGTGAGACAAACTGTGTTCGGTTATATTTATAAACCCGTTTATTTGCAACAAGCTAACGGACATCGCCATTCGCATCACATACGCCCATTGATTGCAGGATGCTAACACCTTCAGGGCTAACAATAACATCTTAATTTAAGTAATTTCAATATAATAGTAGCTTTGCAGCACATCTAATTGTCAGTCACATCTAATCAGAACACCTCCGATGTTAATGATGGCTGATAAATTAAAGGATGGACACGGATTATGATTTGATTTCGGGGCTTCAATGCTAACTCACTCACCATCATCGTTGCAGTTCTTTCGAGAAGCTTTCACCGGCATCCGATCCCACAATGCTTTGCGACCGTTAGTTTGTTTGGGGCTGCGTTCAAGAGCAGCGTTATAATTTACATCCCTAACATGAATTAGATCGTGAATGATATTTATTTTTACGCCATGCTCGCTGATACTCTGTAAAATAACACATTAAGGCAAACCGAGACATCATATAGTCACTGTTTGGGGCAAGCCATTAAACATGTTTCTTTAAAATAACTTAAAACTCCCACAGGTTTGTATTACTACAACAGTTATTCTTTGATACTTGGTAGAGGATAGTTTATTTACAAACTATTTTAATTTAATCTTTTTTAATTGGTGATACAATTAAATAGGATCATTCCTTACAGTCTCATTTGCCACCTTTAAAATAGCTGCAATCTGTAATAAACACAGTTTCGTAATGCTTTTGAACATGTCCCGTGATCGCGGAAGCAGGGTGTGGAGCTCAATCCGGAGTGAGCTCGATATAAGGATAAGGATATGTGGCGGTGGGCGGATCACTTGCTGACATAGGGTTTGGCACCGCCGCCGCCTCCTGGAAGGATACGCTTAACACCAAACCAAGCGCAGCGCATGCATTTGGCTGGAAATAGCGCGGAATTTAGAAGCTGTAGACACAGCAGTGGCGGGAGAAGCCAAAACAACATTGTGTTTTAACATTTTAAATTGTGCTAATTTAGAAAGGAATTGAGGGAGGATTTTGAGATGGATGAGTTCGGAGTTTATGCTATTTTTGGGGTAAACGGGCCGCCTCAAAGGCTGTTGAGGTAGGACAGATCTTCAACGGGAGTTATTTAACAGCTTGCTGTTACTGTGGGTTTTTATTGCTCCTTATTTGTACCGTAAAGACAGGTTTCTTTTTTTGTTGGGAAAACATAAATCTGGTTTCTGTTTTGTTGGGAACTAAAAGCTCAGTTTTTGCATTTATTTTATTTGTTTTTTTGTTGTCAGAGCGGAGGGGTCGTGCAGAGTGTCTGCTGCAGTTCCGCCATCTGTCCGCCAGGTGGTGCTGTTCAGCAGCGGGCCGTGGGGGGAAAGGATCTGCCTCAATGCGGAGCTTATCGACGCTGATCAGATTCCCATCACGATTGGAAAACTGACCCCTTATAACAAGTATGTACACTTTGTACATTTGCGCTGTTACTAAGAAATGAAAATTATGTCTTTATGGGTAGTTTTGATTTTACTAGATCAATTAAAAACAACAACAAAAACTAAAAAGTCATAAATTGATACATATGGAGAGTATTTGTGATATGGTTTAATGTCACAACAGCAGCTTATATCAGTTTAAAATTGTTAGCTTTTCTGAATGTTAGAGATTTAAGAGCTTTTCAAATGTAATGTTTGCATGACCTGGACAAGAATGCCTTCATGCCACATGTTTTGTGTTTTCCTTCCCTATTTTGTTATTAAAATCCTGTATTTAGGTGTCTCTCATGGGAGCAGTGGGAAGAAGAAACCTGGACAGACGGCGTCACACTGAATGTTTCTCTGGAGGGAGGAAACCTGGTAACACACATTTAATCTTTCACAAGCATTAAGAGGGGGAGGATGTCTTTAATCTATGATGGGTTAACCAAACTTTTGTTTGTATTTCTTTTCAGGCAAACTCACAACCAGAGCTGATCATAGCTGTGAATGAATACACACCAAAGGTAGTTTATTTATCATTCATTCAGAGCAGATCAGGTTGAAATCAATGCATAAATCAGCTTTTTGGTGGTTTATCTATGCCTATATTTTTCAATATGAACTAAAACTCCAGAAGAAATGCCTCAAATATTTTGGAACCTGAAGCAAGCAGCAAACCTGAAATTATCTCATTTTGTGCAATTTTTCTTTTTTTAAAAAAATTCAGTTTAAACCTTCATTTTGCTATCTATGTGTTGTCAATAAAATGTTAGCTCAAGTCTTTTAGTTTTCATTTTTTTCAACTCTCAACTTTTATGGAAGGTGGGAAAAAAAATGTTGTTATGGTATTTTAAGACAGGTGTGTGCACTCTTTACTTTCCTGGTAGTCATGTTTAGTTTGTCTCATAAACACTCTCGCTTCAGAATCCGACAGCTCCCCTCGCAGACCGAGAGCTCAGCGGCAAGAGAAAGAGAGAGCCATCGGCTGAGGAAGATGGTGGCGACAGGATGTCGAAGGCGAGAGGAGAAGAAAACATTTGTCCAAATGGAGTTAAGGAGAAGGCGACGCCAGTGCGAAAAGGCAAAGGTCAAGTCAAAAGCCAGAAACTGTTTGGTACCGGAGCAGACGCCTCCAAGGTGAAGGCAGCAGGTGAGGAAGGAAGAGTTTTCTCACCTTTATTTACATCTAGGAGGAAGATTTTTAGTAGAGTACAGTAGAACGCAGTCATTAGATGTTTGGGTTGCTCGATACGAAGGTGTAAAGTCAGGCTTGTCTCTCCTTTCTGCTTCTCTTTGTCGTCTTTTCCAGCTAATGAAGCAGGAGTGACGCCTCCTCAGAACTCAGCCAGGATGAAGAGTCGACAGGCCAAGACTCCCACACAGACATGTGCGTTTATTTACACAACACATAAGATGTACATGAGCAAAGGTTGAGACCAGAAGATTTTTATGAAAATCTGGTATTCCATACTTTAACAAGGTAGCATAGTAGAAATAATCCAAAAAGTAATTTTAAAAAAAGTTACTCAAGTAAATGTAATTGAGTAAATGTAACTAGTTACTACCCAACTCTGTATGCCACACTTCATTATGAGTTCTTCCTCCTCCCACAGCCTCTCTGGTCGGCCCGTCGGGACGCTGGGGTCAGACTTTATGTCCCATCGATTCTCAGACGGCCATTTTAATTGGTGGTCAGGGAGCCAGGATGCAGTTCTGCAAAGACCCGATGTGGAAACTCTGCACAGGTTCGCTCCGCGCTGCCCTGCGTTTGGATACGCCTCTTTGAGTCCGAATGTTTTCGACGAGTATTAAAACTATCTCTCCATGCAACAGAGGATTTGTCCTGGGTGGCTGCGGAGACTCTGGCGGAGGGGCCCACCCCCGAGGCCCGAATCGGCCACTCGGCCATCTTTGACCCCGACTCCAAACGGATCTTTGTGTTCGGAGGCTCCAAGAACAAGAAGTGGTTCAACGACGTCCACATCCTGGACACTCAGAGCTGGAGGTGGACCATGGTGGAGGCGAGACCACTTTAAGACTTCTACGTTTTCTCACAACCACAAATTAGCAGTTTTAAATGTCTTTTCAAAATGTCTAAAAGTGTGGCATCCCCACATCATTACGCTGATACAGGGCATTTCTTTTTGTATCTGTCTTTTTTTTTTACATCATAAAAAAAGAAAGATACAAAGTCATGCCACTGAGTCAACAATTCAAACATTACATTTTGCCATCGTCACAGATCAGATTGTTGATTAATGTTTCATTGATTATGTATAAAAAGCAGCTCTAAACAGCTGGATTGTTAGGCTAGATGTAAAGGAACTCAATGTTTCAGCTGTTTTGTAGTATTCTGGAAGTTTGTTCCAGATTTATGGTGCATAGAAGCTGAATGCTGCTTCTCCTCGTTTGGTTCTGGTTCTTCAGACCAGAACCAGAAGACCTGAGGGGTCTGGAAGGTTAATACAACAGCAGCAGATCTTTAATGTATTGTGTTGCTAAACCTTTCAGTGATTTATAAACTAACAACAGTATTTTAAAGTCTATTCTCTAGGGACCCTGTGGAAGGACTGTAGAACTGGGTGATGTGCTCTAACTTCCTAGTTTTAGTCAGAGCACCAGCAGCAGTGTTCTGGATCAGCTGCAGCTGGAGGATTGATTTTTTTTTTTTTTTTAGACACTTGCAATAATCAATGCGACTAAAGATAAAGGCATGGACGAGTTTCTCTAGATCTTGCTGAGACATTAGTCCTCTAATCCTGGAAATGTTCTCCAGCTGATAGAAGGCCTACTTTGTTCAGGTCAGAGTTCAACACTACACCCAGATTTCACTGGGATCTTGTTTTCCAGGCCCAGGGAAAGGTTCCCCCTCTGGCCTACCACAGCTGCAGCATGTTCCGGGGGGAGCTGTTCGTTCTGGGCGGTGTGTTTCCTCGGCCCAACCCGGAGCCCGACGGCTGCAGCGACTCTTTATACATCTTCGATCCCCACCTCTCCATCTGGTACCAGCCCATCGTCACGGGACACAAACCCTCCCCCCGATCAGGGTATCAGAACTCGACCCAAACATCCGTTCAAACACGTTTTATGCTCAAACTCGACTCTTTAGCTGCTTCTGTGTTTTGTTTTCTTCCAGCCACTCGGCCTGTGTGATGCAGGAACGGTACATCTATGTGTTTGGAGGATGGGACACCCCCGTTTGCTACAATGACATGTACATGCTGGACCTTGGTGAGGCTCATGGCAACAGAACTCGATCTCACTGGGTGTGAATATATATCAAGCTAAAAATTCTGAATTATTTTATTTTTTAATTTAAGGTCTAATGGAGTTTTCTGTTGTGAAAACATCAGGAAAAGCTCCGTCTCCTCGAAGGTACACACACAAAAGTTACATTTTAAATCTTATTCCTGTTATTTTTGTTGGAATATTTAAAAAAAAAAAACATGCAGAAAAAAACATTTTGGGAGGATTTTAAATCAAGAAGATGAACATCTGTGTCTGTTGCAGCTGGCATGGCAGTGCAGTTCTCTCAGACACCAAATTTCTGATCCATGGCGGCTACAACGGAAACAACGCCCTCAGTGATACCTTCATTTTCAATACAGGTGAGAAGCAGATTAAAAGATACAGTTACTTGACTGACATACTTGAATTTGAAGCTCTAGCTGGGCTTTCAATCATATATATGCTGATCTTTTATTCTGCCGATAAAAAATCAGCACATTCTACAAACTTTTCATTTTACCATTTAAGTCTTTCTTATGGAATACTAGATATAAATTCAATTTCTAGACCTATGCTACTTGAGAAGTTTTGACTAAAATATATCTTTAGACAGAGGTTGGTTTTTTTTTATCCTAAATGCAAAATGTATACATATTTTGTACAATTTTGGCTTAATTAAAGCTCTGAATATGTTGATTTTTCAGTCTGTATACTCCAGTTAACGATTAATCAATTACCAAATTAGTTGATGATGATTTCAGTAATTGATTAATCACAATTAACCCAATTAATCGTTTAGCCCTAATAGGAAACATTGTGGTTGGGTTTAATTACTCGTATGAATGACCAGGCCAAAATAAATCAATTTCTCATAAATCCCAGTTGTTGTTGTTCAGAAGAACTCAACATACAGTCCAGAAGCGGAATTATTGCTGGATGAATAAATTTCCTCCAAAAGATTATGTTGAGATTACTCCCCGGGGATTTTATAGAAAAAACTCAGACATTTCAGAATTTGAGAAGTCTGAAGTGTGCCAGAGAGAAAATATGAGATTTTTTTAATATATTAAGCTTAGAAATTTGCTTGAAAAAAGCTAAAGAATTTCATAGTTTCAATAAACTTTGCCAGCAAAACATTCCTAGAAAAAACAGAGAAATTTTTGAGTTTTAAATGGTGAAAATTATTTACTTGTGAAATTTGTGTTTTTCCTAGAAAATTTCTGAGATTAATCTCAAAATTTGAGTTTTTTTCTAGCACATTTTTGACTTTTGAAGCTCAGAAATGTCTTTGAGTTTTGCGGTGGAAATTTTACTCCCTGTTTTTCTATCTTAAATGACCCTAACACACCATAGTAGCCTGGCTCCCAGTTTATTTAAAAAGAAGTAAACAAAAGAAAAATTTTGAGGTGTTTTTGTCACAGTTCTGATGTGCGGTTCTCATCTCTCAGACACGAACAGTTGGACCGAGCTAAAGCTAGCTCAGCTCTCCCTGCCGAGGGCGGGGCATTCCATCGTCACCATGGAAACGCCCGATCGCCATGGTTACTCGGAGGACTCCTCGGTATCCGCCGGAAGAACTCTGCTGGTGTTCGGAGGTGGAGACAACGAGGGAAAGTTTTTCTCCGACGTGACGAGCGTTTCTGTCGAGGAGCTACTAGCCGCGGCGTAAAGAGCTAGCCTTTTAGCGTCAAACTACTGCTTATTTTAGAAAAATCATAGTCATTTTAAATGTGCATTGAGAAAATATTTTGTATATATGTTTAAGACTTATCTTTGGGAAAATTTGCTTTATTTTCTTGTCTTTTTATTGTGTTATAAATAAGCCATTCTTTCAGCAATTTCAGAGTTTGTATTTAAGCTACTTTATATATTGTTTAGATACTCCTCTGTTAGCTTCTGTTTATACTTAATAAATGTTTATCTGTTAAATTTACTCTTTTTATGCCTTTAATTTTAGTTTTTTATAAATCTTCATCAGTGGGTCAACTTTGAGAGGCTAATCTAAATCTGCATCACCTGGTTTTCATAGAAAAACATATTTCTTAATTTACAACAATATTCTATTCAACTATCATTTTAGTGTTTAAAAATATTTTATTCCTCTTTTGTTTTTTAGGTACAGCATTATCTCTCTCCCCGGCTTTCTGTTGCACAGATTTAAAGAGGGGCAAAACAACGTTGATTAGCATTGCACAAGGTGGCTATGTACAAATGCATGCCACACTTTTCAGATTTATATTTGAGCAACATTTAGAAAGTCACACTTTCTGTTCACCTAACAGTTTGACCAACACAAAGTGGTGCATATCACGGAGAATCCCAGTGAAATACGTTGACGTTTGTGGTTGTAATGTGAGACATTTCAAATGCTATCCTTTTCCTTTACTTACTAGGTGATAGAAATAATATTGCCTTTAATAGCTTCTGAAAATATGTAAATATAACCTTAATTTTTATATCAGATTCCATACTTTTTTAAATGTAAATTTGTCACCAACACTGTTCTGTTAATGTCAGTAAAAGTCAAATTAAGACTATCTCTCCCTCACAGACTGTGCATGACATTTCTCACTGATTCCCTCCACGCTTTGTTTATTATCAGTTCCTAACAGCTGGATTGTCTATGCTCTGCTGCCTACAAATCACATTTGAAACTGTATTAGAGAGAATTATGATAAATCTCCTTTTGATGAGTGCCAGTCCGCTGAGTTACAGAAACTCAAAAAACTGGAAACACTGATAAGATATCAAATACCTGATGATCTATGTAGCTTGCTAGGTTTGATGGACCATATTATCAAATACATATGATGTTTAATGGATTGATTATTTGGGAACCTAAACTGACTGAAAATATACCAGGTAGATAGATCGATAGTATCAATTGTAATATTCCAACAGCCTGCAGATGGCGACATTTGTCACTTTTTCCTCCTCCAGAAACGATTGACATCCACTTAAAAACTGCTCTAACAAGTTGTTACATCTTTCTAAAAAGATATATATAGTTTTATGTTATAATACGAGCGTTATAGAGTAGTTTAATGGCACACCTATCCTTGAGTATCCTCCCACCACATGTGGAAGGTGATTTTTCCCCTTGATTCATCGGGAAATCCTGCCAGTTGGATTCCCTCCCAGTCGTTTTGAACCAGTCTCTCTGAGCCCTTCATTTCCTGGATTCGTCTTTTATTTTCTGCCTGTTACATCCTCTTATTGTGTGACTATTTGCGACTCTGCAGATCTCCCAGCTGACAGATCATGCATCCTTTTTCGTTTTCTTTCCATGGGGGAGACCACATTATGTGAGGCAACCTACTGTTGTTGCTTAGTAACTTGAAAATATCTGAGGCTGGAGTCTGTATTTCACAATCACACATGGAAACAACAGAGGGTATTTACATTTACAAATGATTTTTAGAGCAGAGGGCCCACAATTTGACTGAATTGGAGCTAGAAAGTGTCAAAATGTGCAACAATGAATTAACAACCCCCATATCCATTGATCGGAAACAATAATTCAGTAGCATAAATTAGTGTAAATTACTGATACCACTAGTTTACTGCAACTTCCCCATGAAGCACAATGACGATTTTATCAATGCATTTTATCATCTCTTAGTTATAAATTTGTCGCAATTAGTTTACCTTTGTTCCTTTATTATCTGTGAAGTACTTTGAACTACAATGACACAACATAGTTAAACATCCTTGCCTTACATGCTTTTTAAAAAATGTAATTATGTCAACTGTGTTGAAATTGTTTATTAATTTATGTTGCTTTAGTTGATGGCAACAATTCAGACAACTATTTTACTTATATTGTATTCAGCAGTTTCTAATATTAGGATTTCTGGGGCTGTAGTTTTTATATTAGCAACTAAAACTACTACAAAAGTAAAGTTTCACCATCAATGAGTCATGAGCTGCCAAGATTTGTGAAATATTAGACTTTGTTATAATCTAGAGCAATAACACTATGCTATTGATGTACACAATGGAAGTATTTTATAGCAGAATAAATATGTTTTGTGTTCCTGCATTCCTACGAGCTAGCATTAGCATTACAGTAGATGCTACAGTAGCTAGTAGGAACTTAGAAAAGTGTCAATTTAAGCTTCCAAGAACTTTAGCTTTTTGCCATGATCCAACCATTTAGGCAGATAATTATTGTGAGAATCTTCAGTAGTTTCTAATATTGTTGTCACTCAGGACGTAGTTTCAAAATTAACAATAGTCACAGTGAAAAACATTTATCAAGTAATGACGCATAATGTGTGATTGCAGTTTTTGTGAAATATGAAACTCTGCATTCAGCTGAAGCTACAGCAAGACGTCAACAGACATGTGAGGAGGTCAAAATGCTTTGCATCATAAAATACAGTAAAATAAATTATGAAACAAGCAATAAACATTGAATTTTGTCAAATGATTCATCCAAATCATCAAGAATAATCATCATAAAATATACATCAAATATATTAATCAATGTCTTAGTTGTTTTTAACCAAAGGTAACCATGCTGTCCAGTTTTGGTCTCATAAAACTGAAGTATTTTTACCATGTACCTTACCCAGTTCATTAGCAATAGATAGTCCAGTGGAAAAGCTGAAATGCTCCACAAAGCATTTTGTATTTTTTAAAAAGAAAAAAAATGCAAAGAAACAAACATTAGCGATGTCTTTTTCTAAAGTGGGGAAAACTAAATGTGTAAGAGATGAAAAAAAAAACAGGGATAAGATTTTACTGAAGAACCCTAACTGAATATTTCTTCTTTATGAAATACAGTTAGAAATCTAGAACAATTGTAAAAGCGATTACTTTAAGTTTGTTTAATAATCAATTTGTGTTACTTGCAACGTCAACAGTTACTGTAAGAAATATGCATATGTCCTTATTAAATTATTTTCTCAGAAAACAAAATAAATGTGTTTTGGTAATATAATCAATTATGTCTACGCTTCAGTTTAAATGGACTAATTTTAGTAGCATAAAATGGATTCTGACAATGTTAGACCCCATATCAACTGTAGGGTGTTTTTAATAATTCATCGAATCGCTGTAATAAAGAACTGTATGCAGAATAATAAAGACAGCTATAATCAGCTATAATGTTTATGATGTGAAATGTATATATTTTGCAAATCTTGTATTTATTTAAATTGTTTCTGACAGCAAGGATGAAGTTAAACATTTTTTTCTTATCTCGAACAGCTTTTAAAAGTCTAATGCACTCCTCTGAGGACATCTGTACCAGCACCTGCTGTTTTCCAACCTGAAGGAATTGCGGTCAAACAAATGTGCTGCTAGTGACCGAGCCAACACATTCGGCCAAATCATTTTCATGAAAAAAGGAAAAAAGACAGAGCAACTCAGTGGAGCATGCTTTGAGAGGTAAAATTAGTTTATAGAGCTGGAGTAAATACAATGCAAAAGTTCACTTTTATTATTGTCTGTATTCATCTAGATCTGATCCAAAATCAATCACTAAAACATGAACAAACCATGACCAACTCATGTTTTCACCAGAATCTGATAACTGAAAGATTATGATAAGTTAGTGGGTCTTAGATTTTTTTTTTTTATACAAAAATTTAAATGTAAATAGATAAAATTTGAAAAACAATGAAGGGGCAGAGCAGACTGCACTTCTTGAGGAAGCTTGTTTTCTACCATCATTTGTTAGGGGTAGCAGCATCAGTAAGTGACCTAAAAAGGCTCAACAACCTGATTAAAAAGGCTGGTTTTGTTCTGGAAAATCTAGAGATGGTAGTAAAATCAAGAAAATTATCGAGAACCCTGAGCATCCGCTTCACAAGACGATTGTACAAGAACAGAGTGTCTTCAGGCAGAGGCTTCCTCAGACATGTTGTAATACAGACTGCTACAGGTTACCCTTTCTCTTTATAACCATCAACATCGCAGATTCCTTGAAGAATCTCGGATAGCATGAGTTACAACAACATCTAACTTCCCTTTGGAATCAATAAAACATTTTTGAATGGAGATGATGCGTCTGAGTCGGATCCCGGAAAGTAGTCGGAATTCCCATCTCCGGGCGGTCAGTCGCTCAGCAGTGAAAATTCGGAAAAAATCGAGCAAAGCCGAACACAGAACTCCCTCCCTCTTAGTCGTGGTGCAAGCAGCCATGTTGCTGTTATTGGCTTGTTCCGGTATCAGGGCAGGATAGACCGCATTCGGGGCGCAGCTCCTCGCCTTTCTACCCCCCCTCCTCCTGCCGCCCGTAACACACACACACCTCCTAAAGAAGAAAGCCCCACTTTGCCCTATAATGGATTCAACAACTTGATGATTCCTCCTCCTTCAGTCGGCGCAACGACAGGACGAGCTGCTGCTGCTATATCGCCACACTGCAGTGCAGCACTCGGTGAGCGACCTTATTCCAATCACGCAACGCGAGAAAGAGAAATCGCCGGTAATTTGCGTGGATTTGGGAGGGTTTTATTGCCTTTTTTTTTTTTTTTTTGCGGGTCGCCCTTTTGGCAGTCAGTGCCGCTGCGGTCTGTCGCTGGGTGATAGAAGCTAACTAGCTAAGCCTTACCTTGAAAGAGACGTTGAAATAGCGATTTTGGCTAACAGTTAGCCAACGCAACAGACTCTATTCGGCGTTTCTCACCTGCAATGTCTCTATTTTACAAAGTTTTACCTTTCCTGTCTCCTTCCAGGGATCTCCTGAGTGGAATATTTTGACTTTGTCCTGTCGGAGTCGGGAATAACTTTTGGCCTGAAAGTTTTTGGACCTCGGACCTGATCTCGAAGCTTAAAGGAAACATATGTTGGCAGAAGAGGAACGCTTAAACGCCGTCGAGGAGTATTGCGGAGTTAGCTTTGGATGAAAACTAAATTTTTCACGAAGAATTAAGTTGCCTTGTCCCCATTTAGCTCAACCGTTGCTCAACTTTTTCCTCCCAAGCTAGCACAACACGCTAGCTGTCCCAGAAACGAACCCATTCTGCAAACTCCTCTGCTTTCCATTTATAAATGCTTATTTGGACCTGAATGCTTTTAAAGCTAAGTAGCAGAGCTGAGGGGGGAAAACACAAGCTTTTTCGCACGGTTGTTGCCCCTTGACAAACATGGACACGGAGCAGCTACAAGCTAGTCGCTAGCTCGCAGGCTAACTCTACTAACTAGCCGCTGATGTGGGATTCAACTTGTTGATTCAACGGGGGACATCTGTTGGAAGTTTCCCTCCACCATTAGCTACAAGGGGCTTTAAATGATCAACAGGCGCTGATCGATCGGCCTTTCTTCACGGTTTTCTTCCGAAATGTCAACAAGGCCCTCACAGGGGCAAGTCATTGAGATTTCAACAGGACAGGTAAGAAAACTCTCCCGAATAGTGTCATAAATAACTAATTTCTCAGTCATTTTGCGCTGCCTTTGTTGTCTTTTGCCACACAACAGTGATTCACCAGCGTGCCTACGCAATTATGCTGGATTTCCCACTCCTTGCAGCAGGGCAGAGTAAATTTAGGTATCTGTTTAGTCTGTGTGTCCAGGCAGGTCTTCCTTTTTGACTTTCTGCCACCTCAACCTGTTGGAACAAAGACAATTTAACATGATTGTTAATGTATTTGTCGTTGCAAATGACCAGAAATGCATAGCATAGGTATGCTGACAAAAAGTAGTCAAAGAATCCATTTAAAATGATGAATAAAATTAGGGTTGTGAGAAATAAGATTGGAGTTTGGGGCAATTTATGTCCCAAATGTTAATGCTAAAACCAAAACCGTATGACTTAACATTGGCTGGAATAACCTTGAATGAACATACATTATTGATAATAAAATTTCCTTTATTTAAAACAACTTGATAACTTGCGTTATAAGTAGAGGTGACCCAATAAATCAACAAAGATTTCTTAAATTTGGTAGAGCGATGACGTCCATTGATGCTATCTTACCTTTGCAAAGGTCCAAAAATCATCTGCTCTTCCCTTTAGTAACTTTGTTGCTACATTTAGCGACTTTTTAGACAAAAAAAGGGAAGTAGAGACCAAAATCAAAATCGTCAGGGTTTTTAAAAGATCTGTGATGGGGTATAAAACTGCAATCGGTGCACCTTGATGCTACCTTTATTAGTGCAATGGCTGCAACACTTTTAGTTGCCAACTATGTTTTTATTGAATGTTGATATTACCAAGCTGCAATATTGACACTTTCTTTCACTTTAAGAGAAACTACAATAAAAATAGTCGTTATTGTCCCACAGTGGAGAAATTTAGCCGTAATAGTGGCATGAAAATATGTACGTTCACACACCAAGAATCAGAAAACCTGAAGTCGCCATCTTTCTGACCATAGGTGTTTGGCAACAACTATATTAGTTTAATAAGACACCAAGCAGATAAATGTTGCTGAGCACTGCCTTTCTTCTGGCTGAAAGGAAGCTACAAAGCGTCTCTCGTCATTCACAGAAGGGCTCATCCGTCTGGAAGTATTTGGGACTCAAAAAACACAAACAGTCACGGTGTGAAAGCTAAAGGAGTGCAGTCACTCCTACTGAGACAATGATGTTAGTTACAGCCTGTCTGGATGCTAGCTGGCTAGCGTAGCAGAAAACCTGAATAATGAACCAGCCACTATGACCTTGATACTCTACAAAGAGCAAAAGGACTTAAAAGGTGTAATATTCTGTATAATTAGCGCTTTTGAGGTAGATTTAGTGTATGGTGTTCATTTTGTGTTTTTCTTCTTATGTATCAAACTAGCAGCAAATAAATAGATATCAATAAGAAACGTTAAAAAGATCACGTTTCTTCTGGAGCAGATGTGGTATTCGTTGTCCACATTAGATTATGTTTTGAATTGTTATCTATAATCTTTTGTGGTTCCTATATGGGGCATGTCTTAGTGTGGAAACAATCATTTGAATTTGGTGAAATGTGCGTTCTTGTAGAGGGGAAATAAAGGGCAGAACATTACCTTTTAGATACACAGACGTTCTCATTTGCCATTCAAAACGGTAATACGTCGGTGAAGTAGCTTCACACTGAAGAAATCAGTTCGCATATTGTTTGCACAGGGCTGTGTTGACTCAGGAAAACGAAATATTTCCCAGCAGGAAGTCTGTTGTGACGGTGGATCATTAACAATAGGAAGAAGCTTTTAGTGATTATGGTGCAAACACAAACTTCGAATTAAACTTCAGTTCCTATCTACTATATACTCAGTTTTGTTTAAAATCTACCAAAAGGTTTCGTCATGTTGGATTTCAAGTGACCCCTTGAGGTTGGGGAGAGGCACAACCGTCATTTCATGGCTTATACAGGTGCAGGAAGTGATTATAAACACTGCAACAATACACATCACCATGTGATGTCAAACAATGCTCCATTATCTCTTCTTAAGCTAAGAGGTTCCTAAATACACTGGAATAATCACTTGGTGCTTTGCAAAGGATTTGAACAATAGGAAACAAATTGTTTTGTTGGAAGAATAAAGGTCTGTTAAGCTGTGCACCTAAAATACTTTGAGTTGTCATTTATTGTGAATGGTCATTATATTAAAAAATCACATTGATTGAGATAATTCATGGTTTTACGGTTCTAAATTTAACTCTAAATGACTTTAAAAACATCTGCTGAGAGATTACAATGAACTTTATTTTTGGAAATTTTATCGGAAACCTCTCGGGAAGAATGTATTTACCACTTCTGGTAGAATAAAATAACACAAAATTAATCTTTTTGGTTTTCTACTTTCTCTACTGAAAAGCAGAGCTCAGGTGGGGGGGCTTTTATCAGACAATAGGAAGGCTTCTTGGTGACGGATACCTGAGGGTTGAGAAGTTTTTGCTCAGTGTAAAAAAAAACCAGGCCGCTGTCAAACTTTATCTGTTCATACCCTGATCTCACTCCATGAGTCAACCTGAGTGTGTTGGCACATTAAACAGCACAGATAATTACCTCCGGTGTTCTGTAAAAGGAAAAGCATGTTGACCACATGTAGGTGAGGGTACAACCGCACGCACTCTGAGAGTAGATACGCACCTCCGTATTTAGCTGCGTCGCTGTCGGGGCACCAAGCCAGAATAGAACGGTTAGCTTAAAAATGATTGATCTGTATTGTTTCAGGGAGGATGTAATGTGATGGTAGGAAACAAAGATGTTCGAGAAAATTTGTTTTTATGCCTAAGCAGTTGGGAAGCACTTCAATACCAATAATCTATCAAAGGATTTACACTTTTTAGGCGAATTGAAGCTCCAACCTGCTGGTGTCAAATGATTTATGAACTAAAAAATGGAGGAATATGTTTCTTCATCATTAAAAAAAAGCTAATATTTTACTGCTGTTTCATGTAAAAAGCTTTCAAAGAAAACTTAGAGAATCACAAAGACTCATTTTATTTCATTTAAGGAAACATTATTTATGTTTATGAAAGATAATGTTGCGTTTCATGTAAATCTAAAGATCTTTCAGATAACATCTTGTAAATTGTTTAAAAAACAACAATGTGTTGTTGATCGTTTTGATAAATCTTTAAAATATATTAAATCAAAACTCTCTTTGAAAATTAGCTGCAATTCCATAGCATTTTCTCAGCTTTTTCACAAAATCATTTTAAACAATGTACATGCAAGGTGTAAAATTTTGGGGGTTTTAAAAGCCGTGGTATATCTTGAATCAAGTTAGAAATCCTTTCATAGTTTTAATAAACTTTTGGAGTGTACTTGGAAAGAAGTTTCTCTTATTCTCTTATTGTCTATATTCAGTAACAGCAGCTAAATCTTTTCGGCTTAATGTTTAAACATTACGATACATTTTCTTAACTTGTTTCCGTCAATACAAGGTTCATTATGAACCTTGTATTGATTGTGTTTTGGCATCACATTTTTTTAGATTAGCACTACTTCCGTTTGCTATATTGATAAATCCAGTAAATTGTATTGTTAAACATTGTTAGGGTTGCTGGTTACTCCATTTTTTTATTTTATTTTTAACATAATTTACTGTTGCAGCATTAGTGTACGTGAGCCACGCAAACAAAAAATTTATTTATCTTTCTTAATTTTATATTTTTTAATTTCTAATTTTCAAATATACAATTTTAAAAATTATATAATTTTTTTCAGATAAAAAATATATCTTAATAAAAAAATTTGTGAATTAAAAAAAATAAATTAAACATATTTAAATAAAAAGATCTATTTTTAAATAACATTTCCATTAAAAATTAAACGTATATTAGAACATTTCCAAAAAAAAAAGAAAAAAGATTTTTCTAAGATATAAAAATTTGTACATTTGTTTTTTCCCAAGGAAATCTTAAAAACAAAAATACTCTTAATGTTCACCTCTCTCTGATGCTCAGCAGCTTTTCCTTTCAGGCCTGACGAAGAGCTGACTAAACTAAAATAGAAATATTCATAAAGCTGTGCATTAAATATCTCTCTTAATGCTAAATGCCAGTGCTTTAACAGACGGATGAGGCCATTAATGTTGCATTTTTCTCGTCTGTACCAAGCGAGAGCGGTTACTGGCCGGATGAAGGCAGATAACCGTCCATCTAGAATAGCTCCAACCTCTCATTATGACGAGGAGAGCATTACATTTAGCTCTCCTCTATGCCTCTCTCTGGCACACAGTAATTTCTCCTCCAAAGTGGAGTTTCATAAATGATACGACAATAAAGAAGAGGAGAAGGAGGAGGATATATTTCCTGTAGCAGTTGGAAACCCCGTCCCCCTCATTCCTCGAAACATGTGATGTGCATCGGATTGAAGTCATTTATTCATTAACCCGATCACATCTAATCTGAATTTTTCCATTCAGAAGACAAAAAGGTTCTGATCACTGCCAGTCCTTAACAGAGTTGCTGGGTGAAAGGTCACAGATGTGCATTCCCTCACAAATGGTTCTGTTTGGAAAGCTACAGATACAGGACCAAATGGCAGCGAATGTCAACCGTACTCCAAACTGAGGTGGGATTAAACGTAACCTGTGAAGACGTCCCAGTCCGACTCGGGCGTATCGTCAGAGAAGTGCCTTGTGACGTGTGTTTAGCGGTGTTAAATGGCAGATATGTTAAGTGGCTCGTTATGCTAGGCTAATGCCGGCAGTCGGTTTGAGGAACTTGTTGAAAAAGTGCATGACACACAGGCGACTTGTTTTAAATGCAAAGCTGTAGGTGTTTTTACTTTAATTACTTCAGCACTAAAGGGTGTAAAATGTCTCCAGAATGTTGTTGTTGCTCGTCCGCTTCCTTGCATAAGACCGACTGATTTCCTGTTTTACAGTAAAATCAGTCTGCAGTTAGTATGTGTTTCTTTTGACACACATAGAAGCTAGAAATACTGGTTGGTCTGTTTAGTTCTGTTCTTTTGTCATTGTTGGGAAGTGGCTGAATAAACTGGAATCCTTCTGTTGTTGAATTTTAATGAAGGCGAGGGCGTTCAAGTTTTATTGAATTTGTTTTTTATGTTTTTATTAATTTAAATCAAGTGTTTATTTGAGATTCAAAGGAAATAAAATTTAAATACGCTGCTGTTTTATTATGAGCAGAATATTAAAGTTATGTACAAATTTAAATCTTGTTTTAAGAGAAGTAATCTGCCAGTGGAACCAATGTTTGAATCAGTTATTTACTTAAATCAAGCTCCCATTTCTTTTTCTTAAGCTTTCTTCAGCCAAATAACTTGTTGCTGCTCACTGCCAAACAGGTGGCTGCAATATTACCCTTTAAAAACTTGACTGTTTGGATATAAATCCATTCATTGTCTTTCGCTTTATCAGCCTAGAAAAATTGTTTATAAGGATAGAAAATAAAACTGATAGCTGAAAATAAAACATTATAAATTAGACTAACTCATCACTGACTAACTGTTGTTTCTCTCTTTGACAACCTTCTTTTAGCTACCTTAGTTAATAAATAATTAGCAACATTAGAATGATAAAAAGGCCTTGAAAGCTAATGCAAAGTTCAAAAGTGAGGAGAACAATCCTTTATTTCTCCCTCAATGGAAAACATTCAGTTAATCAGTAGCAACTAACAAATAGAAAGCATTCAGACACAGCTAAAAATGATGATTGGAAATAAAATTAAGTTGTTATGATGGGATATTAGGGCCATTGTAGATTTTTTTAAAAAAGGAGTAAATTTCTGCAAAGAAATCAGAAATTTTGAGATTAATCTCAGGAATTTTCTAGGAAAAGAAAGTTTACAATTTAAGTGATTTTTGTAGCAAATTTTAAACTTTTCAGACTCAGAAATTTCCTCGTTATTTTTCTAGAAAATTTTAGATTAATCTAAATTTCTGAGTATTTTTGGTAGAAATGTACTCTTCCTTTTGTTAGATTCCCTAATACTCCATCTTAAGATGACATGGTAATTTCACATTTACAAAGTAAAAACTCTAATGGATTTTCTATTTCTTTTTTCCAAGTGTATCAAAATAACAATAAATAATATTAATATAACTGTAACCGCCAAGATGTTAAATTATCTTTAGCACCAGTGAGGAAACTTGTGGATTATTTTCTTAAAATAAAAGCAGATAAATCAGACTTTGTACATTTTGTCTCAAATTTACACGTAAATATCATGACACTGGCATTTTTAATCAAGGTCACTGTACTGTGAGAGTCTCATACCAGCCCATGCCTAATTTATGAACAACAATAACACCCCGTATGACTGCACCTTAATCGCAAGACACCAAGTTTACAAACATGACCTGTTTTTTTTCTCTCCCTCTGTGTTTCACATCATTCACATTCTTTCACATTAGCTTTCAACCAGCTATTGTTATTTAAAAAAAAAAAAAATACAATTTACTAGTTAAAAATCAGCCTGATGATTGCAGAGGATCTAATTAACATTCCTCTCATTTGTTTTGTTGTTTTTGTTCAGCCTAGTTGGTCAATTTATTTCTTATGTTTCATGTAAGATACCAGTAATTATCTATAAGGGTTATGGGAATTATTTAAAGATTACTTATCTTGTTTTGTAATAGCTAAATGTATAAATACTCATAATTTATTGTATAAATGTTTTAATAAATGCCTGAAAGAATATGTTGACGTCACAACGTCAGTAGAATATTTGGCTCATATTTTATACATACTAGAAAGATGAAAATTATTTTAAAATAAATTAATTTATGAGCAATTTCTATCTCATTCATTTTATTTACCTAAAGGTTTGCTGTGTAGGTTTTTCCCCTGACATTTTGAGATATGGGGTGCAAATATTTCCAACAAAAACTTCACATGCAGGGCTTTTTCTAGTGAGGCCTTTTGTTACACATCACAAAGACCGTTTGTATTTTATGAACGTTTCATAAGATAACATGGAAGTGAGTGTATTTTATAACTATAAGCTCTACAGTTATATCAGATTTTTATGCTGGCAGTTGGCCTGTGTTTGAACAGGAACTGGCCTGAAATCAGATACCTGTATGCTGCCTTTGCTTAATATTTTCAGCAGCACATGCCCTGTATTATTGAGACTTGTACTTGCAGGGAAGTCATATAATGTTGCACATGTTTGGCCACTTTAATATCACACACTTATGACTTATTTTACTGGTATATTTGGACAAAACATACCGCTGGCACATCGTCATTCTCGGGACCAGACTGTGGTTTTCATTGTGGTTTTAGGGTTTGTGTGTTTATGAAAACAGCAGACAGTTTAGGTCTGATGCCAGAATGATTAGTAATGCATATTATTTGAATTTTGTACCAGTCTTCAGCAGTATTTGCGGCTCAGTATTTACAAATTTACCTATTTGGGGATTTTTCTGTGGAACATAACTCAACATTACTCACAGAAAATTTAAATCTGCCTTTTGCCGAGTATTTTTTGTAAAGAATATCAACTTACTACTTGACATGCCATTAGTTGATGTGAATACTTTTCATTGAGCATAGATGAGGGAGACTATTGATTGATGTTAGGATCTGTGTTAGCACTAAGATGGTTTCCACTGCGCTTATTGATGCATATTAAGGCATTTTTAGTATTTTGAGGACTAAAATAGGTCACTGTAGGCATTTTTAGAGTTGGTCTCAAGTACGGTATTCAAATGCTTGGATGTATAGAACTACATATGTTATACATTGATTTTACTTTTTGTTATGTTAGAGAGCAAATATCAGAAGGTTTCACCTGAAATATTGTTCATATCCTGTTGCATTTTGTTACTGTACGGCCATAAACTGACATTAAATAAATCTGGATTGTGGTAGTTGGATATTGGTGACGGGACAAAGTAATAATAATCTTTATTAAATCAAATTTAAAAAAAAAAAACTTGAGATTTACAATCTCCTTTTGAAAATGGATCTGACAAGATAGCAGCACCTTTTATAAGTACCAATGTTTACATTCAATCAGAGAAATGTATTTTAGTTTTAAATGCATTAAAGCATAAAATAATAATAACAGCTAATGAAAATATGACTATTAGAAATGGCAGTTAAAATTTTCTTCTTCACGGTTTTAGTTCAGAGTCGCTGTGTGTTTATCCCTACTGATGATGTGGTAGCTATATATTTAACAGTCTCCTAACCCACATTTTTTTTAGTAGTGAAACCCTGCTATCATTTTCCTTCAACTATCCTATAAAATTAGCAGGTCTGTGGTTTTAATGTGACAGAAGCTGAAAAAGTTCAAGGATGGTGTGAGAATACCTTTTGAGTATCATTAAGCCTTTTGGTTTGACAGCTTTTTACGTAATCTTGTTTGTTTGTTTTTTTTCTTTTTTCTGCCAAATCATTGGGAATTGTGTGAAGTATTTCTATTAAAACCCAAACAGTCTCTAATGTTATTTATAGTCTGCATTGCAGAAAGATCAGCAACATAGTTTTGCCCCTTTATTTTGGATCTTTTTGTCTGATAAGGTTCAGCAGTGACGAAACCTTTTTAAACTTCATTAGGAAACTGTTTAATACTTGCTTCTAATGAGGTTAAATCAGATTGTGTTGTATTTATGTGGACTTTTAAAGAATGAGATTAGGAACACCTCCTGCTGTGTTAAAAAAAAAAACAAACACCCTGTTGCCTTGTCTAGAAATCCCTGTACCGCCTGTGAGCTACCATGGTGATCTATTTAGCCTCTGAATTAATTTAAGAGTGTTGTACCAACTGCACAGTTGTCTTGTTTCTTAGCTTTAGTTTGTGTTTTACTTTGACCTATTGAACCCGCCCCACTGTGGCTTGCAGATTAAAAACGCTGCTAAGCACCACAGCAACAAAAGACAAAGCAAACGCCGTGTTGGTAATTTGAGTGCAGCCGGGCACGGGTTCATGTTTTTCACCTGACACCTTTTGGGAGTGTAAGAGGCTTGCAGCGAAACTCTATATACATGAGAGTTTCTGGATTTGTGGAATATATCCAATTTTTTTGTCTTTGTGATTAATCTCTAAGCAATGTTTTGCTTTGATTTGCATATGCCTTTTTTTCACTCAAAACAATAAATTAGGCCTTTAACCTTGACAGACCTGTCACGAGCCAGATGAGAAGAAAAGCAAAGCTAACCAGGGATTCTGCTTCAAGCACACAAATGTCATTCATTTCATCATACTCGTTCACTCACTCAAAAAGGAGTTACTCATTATTTCCCCCTCGCACACTCCGTTAATTATTAATGAAATCCGAGGTTCGTTTTTGTCGTTGTAGGTTTGGCATTCCTGGGAATTGGAGTGGTGCCGCGGCTGCTGTGAAGCTTCCAGCTGTTTGTTGGGCTGGATCTCAGGGAGCAGGGGTGAAACTGGCCTTTCTGGTTTGCCTGAGCCATAGGTGCGGCACTCAACCGTAGATTCGAAAAGCTTGACGTCATACAGGAGGGGAACCGATGGGCTACTCTCCAGGCTTCAGGTGAACTTTGTTCCTCTAATCTGCCAGTCCAACGCAAGGTTTCCCTCATTATTATTATTAACATGGATTTGCTGTGTCCAATTGTAGATTAAAACCTTTGAAGATTTAGGAATAAGACATCATAGCAAATATTTAGATTTGTTACAACATAAAAAAGACATGAATAAATCAAATCTTAAAAAGAATATTTTTCTAGTTACCACACAAACCTTTACTATGAACTAAAACGGTTGAGAATGAAAGCAATTAATACCTGAGCAGTTCAAGCTCTGACATGTTAGGTTAGCTGATGGGAGAAATGTCTATTAGGGTAAAAACATTCACCCATTCTTAAAAACATTGAGTCGCTGCTACCAAACCCTGAATATTGAGTTCTGGTAATGCTTACGCAGCTCAATTTTCATTGACTTTAATCCAGAAAATGCCTTTGAAAACACAGCTGATTAGCAGTTTGACTTCACGCCCTTGTTTAGAGTTCATTAAAATGAGGAAGGAAAGGAGGATCTTCTCACTGAGACAGTGCGAAGATCTCGTTGGCCTCGATCAACAGGTTTGTTGGCACGCCATGTACTAAAGCTTTAAAATAGTTATTTTTATTGTAGTAGTGTGAGCTCAGACTGAAAAATAAAAAGAAGTTTTAGCTCTTACATTGATTACCTTGATTTAGTTTGACAAAATCCACTGGGGAATAAAATACTAACATGTAACTAAAGCCTTTTATTTTAATTTTGTTTTAATTCAGGAAGCAAGGAAAATCTGATTTACCATCACAAATGTAAACATGGAGTTTGCTTTTGACTTTTAAGATATAAAGATTTACATTTCTGTGAAATAAAGGATGAATATGCATACAAACAACTAATGCTCAGGGTAATGCTCACCGTATAGTCAATACGGTGGAGGATCTGTGATGCTGTGGGCCTGTTCACATTGTTAAAATGTATTTTGTCATCATAGGCTTTCATGGTTTCCCCCAGAAAACTTGCTAAGCCCTGTGGTTGGGTGCTAGGGCAGTCATTCATCCAGCATCCCGTTGTGTTTTTAAGTTTAAAAATGTTTAAAGTTGACAGGAAATTTGCAGATGTACCTTGATAATCATGTGGTTTGGAAGATTAATACCTGAACACAAACTATTAAGTATTAAAATATGCAAACATTTTTTAAAAACTTAAATAAATAAGCAATGCTTAGCCTGGCACAAGTAAAGTCTGGTGGCCCGCCAGGCTTATAATACACTGTTTTAGTTTAGATTTAAAATCACTAAAGGAGAGGAATCCAGTCAATCTAAAAGTTTCTTGTTACAAGTTCCAAGAAGACAACTTCTTCAGTCCAAATCCTCAATTCAGAGCAAAAAAATGATGCAAGTAGGGCTGAAACGATTCCTCGAATGATTCGAATACCTCGATTATTACAATTTCTTGAGGAAAATCTATCTGCGTTGAAGCTTCGTATAATTATATTTTTATGTATTTATTATGTATTCCGGCCGGATCATTATTTGTGGTGGGCAGCGCCCTTATGTCTGCCTATTAGTTGTTGTGAAGTGCTAGCAGCATGGTGTTGGTCAGGGTTTGGGGGAGAAATAAGGATAGTTGAATTTAGCGGTACGATGGTTGGACTACGACAGCTTTTGTGGCGTCGGAATATTGCGTCGTCACGGTTTGAGAGAGAGAGATCCGATTTCTCGGATAATCGTAAAAATATTCTATAGGGTACTCGATTACTGAGATATTTTTTTTACAACAGCCGTAGATGCTAACAGACTTGATAGCATAGCCATCAGTTTATCACACCTTCTGAAGGTTACTGTAGCATGCTTATGCCTTTGACCCACATGCAGCGCTTGCACTCGGAACAAGGAAGTGCTATGTTGTGTGTCCCAACTATGACAGCAAGAGTGCAAACAGGAGTTGGTGGATTGATTTCTCTCACACACACACCAAAGGGAGCTAGTGTCCAGTCAGAGGGGGCATACACACTCTACAATCCCACACACACTGCATTCACAGCAAATTGAGACTCTGCGTGACACCATCTTGCTAAAGTAAGGGGTCTCTCTCAAAATTACTTTGGGAGTTTATTATACTGGCGTGGTTGTTGTACCAGCAGTCTGAAGGCCTACGGGGGGAGATTGCCTCCCACTTCCTTCACATAAGGAGAGATTTATACACACGAAAGACAAACTGCTGATGTCTTCTTCTAACATTAAGTTGCATCACTTTTGAAAGTGGAAAAAATTCCATTAAATGAATAGATTTTTCTTTTTGTTTTTGGTCCTCGGTTTATTATACTGAATGTGATTTATTAATTTACGTCACAGTAAAAGTGTGCATTATTAGTTACAAATTCAAATGAGTGGTTAAAATTCTGTGCATCATCTGCTATTTTTAATAAACATTTAGTGTCAGTGGAAATCCTGTTAAAGTAGCTGGGAACAGGTCAGCATCTTGCCTGTGGATTTAAACACACTTTGTGGTGGCTGTTATTAAGATGGGTGAGCGTTATTTCTTAAAACAAAAAACTGTAATTTTGAAGCACTAAAATTGTGTCAGTATTTGGGTAAATGTGATTTTTGGGATTGTGTGAGCCTCACTTTTCTACACATAATCTGGATTTTACTCATAAGAATTAAACTACTACACTACGGTAATGTAGCTTTTGGGAAAAAACACTGTCCGTATGTAGTTAGCTTGAGAGCAAACTATCAATACATCAAGATAATGCCACATGTAATGCCATCTAGGCAAACATTATCTCCTTCACTTGGCTCAGTCACATAGAAAAATAAGTTGCAGCTCTCCTGAAACCCCTTTTTTTTTTTTCCT
The DNA here is from genome assembly GCA_903066815.1 of Brachyrhaphis roseni. Taxonomy (NCBI): domain Eukaryota; kingdom Metazoa; phylum Chordata; class Actinopteri; order Cyprinodontiformes; family Poeciliidae; genus Brachyrhaphis; species Brachyrhaphis roseni. Next base: position 34,511 of record CAEFZY010043077.1, read on the forward strand.
GGAAAAGGATCTTCGTAGCAAAGTGTTTACATCTTTTTGACTAAGATAAGTGGGAACCCATCCATTCACTTTATTCATGTGAGAAAGGGATAAAAATAATCTGTGATTTTGTTGAAGATGACTGTCTTCAAGATGGCGGTGAATAGTACATCATCCATATAAGGAGGAGCATACCTGGTTTGAAGGGCGTGACTCTTTGTATTAGACAAGCGTGTTTTCTTTTTTTTTGACAGCACTAACATGATTTTAAAAAAAAAGCAAACAAAGAAAAGGCAGATTCTTATTTATGTTTCAGACCTTGAAGGCTTTAACTTTGTTTGAGATCCAAAATATAATAATTTCCTTTAAGGCTCTTTTTTACAGCATTATGACAGAGCTGGAGTAAATGCAGTTAGAAACTTAAACTAAAGTGCCAGCTAAATATAGATGTCTTGTAGTCCTTTTTCCCCTTTGCATTTACACACCTGTAGGGAGAAAACATGTTCAGACACCTGGATATTGTCCATTAGAAATACACTTCTATATAAATTGACAAACAAAAAAACATTTAAAGTTGCTTCATTGCATTCAAAACAGGCAATAATGTCTAACTGAGCAACCATTGTTTGTCTGTGACCTACTTCATAACTGGGATGTTTTTAAAGGTCTTGTTCCTCTTACTCCATCAGCAGCTGCAAAAAAATATGCATATACAAATATTGACACGTCGTTTCAGTTTTAGTATCCCTCTGTGGTTCAGAAGAACATTACTAATCACACTTATTTGTATTTTTTATCCATTTACCTAGTCTGACTTTTATTCATATTAGTGCCTCTAACTGGTGGCTTCAGTCAATTGCAAAGTAGGGGACTTTGAAGAATATGGCTTGGAAAATTTGGAGGATTTTGAAAGTTGTACTGGTGTATTTTGTTTGGAAGTTTTTAAATATTTTTTATTCAAAGACTAAATGCTTGCATAAGAACAAACCAACAACAAGATAAGCAAGCGTGTATGTAGAGCAAATGTACAGAGTGGCATTGAACTAATTTAATTTTTTGCATGAGGCAGCAGCTTTTTCAGCAATATCTATCAAACTAAGACTGTTTGTGGTGGCTTTGTTTAGACAAGTATTGTCTTTAGTAAAGCTGGCCCTGTTTGTATTTAGAATATACTTTTTATTTGAAAAATGTCACATTGCTAGTTTCTCCACATAATGTTCCACCGAGTCATTTTATTATGGTCACTGCAATCCTTTTCCAGAGCAGTGAATCTTGTGTAAACTGAAGGTAACACAGTTGAGATGCTTTGTATGATTAAGCCTAATAAAGTCACATGTGTTCAAAGCAGCTGCAGCTACACTTCTATTTCAGTGGCGTTAAAATAAATGTTTTGTACTTGCAGCTCTGTGTCTGATTTTTATGGACTGTATGAAAGAAGCTCCCAGGAATAATATCGAGGCCACATGTAGCTGGTGTTACAGCAGTTCTTTTATCTCCGATTTTGGCTGAAGTGCTGCTTTTTCACCTTTTTGTTTTCTCCTGTTTTTGGCTTTTAATTAGGACTTCTTATCTATCAGCCAACACTTATTCATTTTGGAGTGGAGATCTGAGGAAATTTAATGACTGCTCTGTAGCAAAGTGGTGCCTTTTTAAATAGTGCTGTGTGGATGGAGAGTTTAATTACTGGAAGGCTCATCTTTACTGGTGTATTGGGATTTCTGAGCCTGCCAGTGGAAGAAAATGACCCAGTTTTTAAATTATGTTTTGTTATTAATCACTATGTTAATTTGGCAGAACTTTTATGGAAATATATTTATTTGAACACATTAGGATTCGCTTTTTAAATAACTTGTAAACCCTATAGATCGACAAATTAAAAGAAAAAAAACAGTATTTAGTTTGCTTTAATCAAACTCTAGCTGTTTGCCTATAGTCTGCTGTCTGAGCATCCTATGTGAAAAAATATTACATAATTAACAGACCTATTCTACCTCACATTCAGTGCTGACCTTACTAAACACCGGACTTTACAACAAATGCGTTGCGTGATAGATATCTAACTTATGGGACCACTCACTGTACTTACAGCCGAGGAAGCGAAATAACTTCTAATGTCTGTCGTCCTTTTCTTTTTTGGTGGCGACAT
>CAEFZY010043080.1:0-10842 GCA_903066815.1 Brachyrhaphis roseni
TGTCACAAAGTCGTGGCTTCTAATTGTTATAGTTTTTACAAGTCACTTTACAGCATCTTTGATCACCCAGAGCTGATTATTGGCAAAGTCTTTGCCAATGATCATTGTGCACTCTTTATTGTGCACAAAGAAGAGTGCACAATAATCAACATGTAAAATATTTCAAGCTTTTGTCCTTAAACAGAGACAACCTGTTTGACACCTTTTTGTCCCCAGAATGAATGAATGCACTGATTTAACTCCACTCTGCTATTATTTTGAGCACACACCTTTCAGTTAATGATTTCATTTCATAGAATAAGCAGCTACCTGACATGACCATTGTGTGTGTGTTAGTTAGTTAGTTAGTTACACCCACTGACGAATTACTTACCATGTAGGAATTTCTGCCACGAACATTGGTTAATCTAGTTAGTGATTTGGCGCTTATCGCTCTCTCTCTTTTTTTTTTTTTCTTTGAAGTGTTCGAATTTGGTTGAGGAACTTCATAATACTGCACAAATCAATTCTAACAAATTTGTGTCCAAAACAAATAAATCGGGCAACATGATAACATTTATGCACATGCAGTCCTAGCTTATTGTACCATTTCTGCTTTATTGTCAAGAGAATATTGTTTTCTGCATCTGTTTAGAATAAAAGAAACATAAAGTAACATCTGGTCTGAACCATCATTAACAGTCTGTGTTTGTGCTGTCAGGCCCAGTACATCTTCCTCCACCAAAGTACTCTGGAACTTCTGAACAACAAAGGCAACAGCCAGTCCATCTGGTTTGTTAACTATTCAGCTCTGGAGAAGATGGACTCTTTGGATGCCATGGAAGGTAAATAACAAACACAAATATAAGAACACACACTTCACACAACAGTGCAGTGCTCAAACAAAAGATTTGTGTTGGTTTTCAGGTGATGTTGAGCTGGAATGGGAAGAGACCACCATGTAAACCACTCACTGGAGGAAGATTTCTAAGAGCTTTTCTTGGACCATAGGATCCTCAACTGGACCTCCACCCTGTAGACAAATGTAGGAGATCAATAAAGAATAGCTGGAAAAGAACAAGACTTAGATGTTCCACTTCAAACCCTTTTCTCTGTCCAGTTGTTACTTTCTTGCACATCCTGTCTGCTCGTTTCCAAAGACAGGAAGAGAAACTTTTGGAGGAGCTATAAATTTCAGGAATGACATGAACAGAAAAGAGAGCATGAGCTAACTGTGAGACTTCTATCTTATCTGTTCGCTTACAGATACTTTGCACAACTGCATTGCATTACTTTAATGTTATCTGTTTTTTAAGGTAATTTATTAAGCCAAAATGGGATTTTTTTGATTTTCTTTGTAACTTTGTTTGCGTTCAGGTATTGTGTATGCTTTTGAAGACTGATTTGCAAACTCAAAGCATTTTCTCTGGCCTTGATACTTGACAGTGAAACTTTTCCCCATGGACTTGCTGTCATCAAATGTTTATTAGCTTTTGATATTAAAAAGAAATATTTTAAAAGTAAAGCTTGCCAGTGCTGGTTTCAATTAAATTGGGGGATGGGGTGTTAAAAGAGGTTATATCATGCTTTAGTTTGTTTTTTTTATCTCTTCAGATGACTGAACAGATTTTGATGTAATGCATCTATAAAATAACAAAGTCAAATGTCTACATCAAACCTAAGCTGTTGATTCTTTTCCCCTGGGACTCAGCCTAAATATAAGTCTTTCATTTAAGAACAATGCCATAGGACTCCTACACAATCTACAAAAGTTAGATTTTTGATTGACATCGTGACCAATTAAATCACGGTGAAGGTGACTGACCCCACACTTGTCCCACAGTTTACCTCCTTGTGTCAGTGAGCCATAAAAAGTTGGTGTGGCTGTTCACAAAGTTCCCAAAGGATATTAATGATAAGTTGAGTGAAAAGGAAATGTATGGTAAGAAAAATGCACACAAAATATGACCAAAAACATACAAGGACTGTAAAGAATCGTCCATTTAAGAGTTATGGGGAGAGTGGTGCAAAGTCCGGATAGAAGTTATTTCTGCATTTTATTTTAAAATCAAGGTTTCTGTATCTAGAGAAAGCATAAAGAGGCAGACAATCACAGTTGCTGGAGGACATATGTGATATTTCTACAGCCAGTAATGATTCCAGTTATTCACTAATGGTAGTCCACAGATTTGCTATATCTAAACTCAAATAAGCTGTCTGCTAGGAAATGGCTGAACTCTCTCCTCTGCTGAGTGGCTAGAGGGTATAGGCAATACTCCTGTACTGAAAATTCTTTTTATTTGCCCTATTTAGTATTCAAATTTTCTGAGAAATATATTTTCTTCGGATTTCATTAAGAAAAAACTAATTTATCAAAATAAGTCCCTGAAATATAAAACTCTGCATGTATTGAAACTTTGTCATGATTGGATTTAATTGTTTGAATGCAATTGCTGCCAAATTAACCTTTTTAGATTTTTATTGGACTAGTGACTTTAATTTAGAGTATTAGGGACTATTTTGCACCAATACAGTCTTTTGTGGCGACGTAGTGGATTGGTGAAAAAACATCAGGGTTTTCCCCAGTGTATTATAAACCTGGCGGGCCACCAGGCTTTACTTGTGTCCCCAACAGGCTAAGCACTGCTTATTTATTTAGGTCTTTTTAAAATGTTTGCATTTTTTAAGAGTTTATAGTTGGTGTTAATCTTCCAATCTTTCAATATATTTCAATATATTTTCAAATTTCATGCCAACTTAAAATATTTTTTAACCCAAAAACACGACAGGCTGCTGGATGACTGACTGCCCTAGCACCCAACCACCAGGCTTAGCTAGTTTTCTGGGGGAAACCTTGGACATTATTGCCTCACAGGTGAAAAATTATGTATTAGTGTGGGGTCAAAGTTTAACTGAGTGGAGTTCTCTCTGTGTATTCACAGAGTTTCTCCAGGTATTCCAGCTTTCCTGCACTTTCTAAAAAAATCACATTATGTGAAGAGCTTATTCTAACTTGTTCATATTTACATGTGTGGGCTTGTGCAGGTTTTGTTCGACCTATGTGCCTTTTTACATTAAGGTAATGATTACCAGAACAGACCTATTGATAAACTCTCTTTCTGAATCAAACCACTGAGGCTTTTAGAAGTAAAAAGTTCATGAATGTTCTGTCAATAAAATAGACTAGGTGTATTGGCTCATTTTGGGTAGATTGCATTTGTATAATTGTGAAACAACAATAAACTCTGAGAAATTTGCGTTTAATTTAACTCGACCTCTGTCACACACATCGATGAAAATAAAAATCCATAACCATGTAATGCAAGATTGAGTGGAATAATTCAGACCTGTTTGACTGAGATTTGCTATTATCCGGCTGCGTTCTCTAATGAATTAGTTTACCTGGTGCACCGGGATGATACAGGAACACCGGCGCAGACCGGTTTCCCATTAGCTCCTTTATTCCACCAATCTTCCTCCACACCTGGTGCGAAATTATCCTTCAAAAGCTCGGCGAGACCCCTGAAGCACACAAACAGCCCGATGCCCGAGAGTAAAAACTACTTTATTCTTTCATTTTCTCCAAACAGAAAAGCTTAGAAATTCCAATAGGAAACACATTGTTCTTTAAGAAATTTCCTTGTTAGAAATACCGTGAGGATGCAAAGATTAACTGACGGTGCTGCACAAGGAGGATGCAGATTTGGTGCGTCTCCATGACAGCCACAGAGAGAAGAGAAGGGAAAAGAAAGGGAGAGAGGGAGGAGAAAATGACATCAATCAAACCCAACATGCCCTGACAATAATGAAACAAACATAGCATCGAGCTCCTGTTGTATTCTGTAAATAATAATAAAAAAAAGAAAACAAAAATAAAATTATCATGCGTTATAGTACAAGCCAGTCAGAGTTCATAGTAAACAAAGTGGGGTTGCTGACTTGATAAATCAAGCAGTAAATTTAATCAGAATTTGTTGTTTTAGCAGTTATGTGTAGGTTGTAAATGTGTGTGTGTGTGGGTATGTGTTTGACTGGTGAATTTTACTGTATGTGTTCACCATTACAGCATAGCCCTTTACACACCTTCACAGGTGCCATTGCCATCTTTCAGTAACGTTGTTATAATATGATATGACTCTTTAATGATGGATCTAGATCAGTAACTAAACTGTTTACGCTACAAAAAACTGCCTGTTTCCCGACTCTCATAAGGGGGTTTGCATTTAGGACACCCCCAGTATTAAACGTGAATAGTAACTATAATAACTATATTATTCTTTTTTTCTTTTAAACTAGATTTTTCTCTGTACAAATACATACGTAGATACACACACTGGGCAAACTGATAACTTCTTTTTTTTTTCAGAATAAATCTATTTCATCTATTTACAATATATCCAATATATTCTGTGGTGCAAAAAGACTTAGTGATGTGCTATATACCGGCTCAAGTCAGACACCATCTATGCTGAGCAATCAACACAGTGATGAAATAAAGAATCATTTCTTAGACATCTTCAGTTTTTTCTCCAGCTAAACATTCACAGAAATGCATCTCTGCTTGTGAAACGTTCCAGTTATTTAAGGAAAATATAACAGTGAAAACTCTGAGGTATCTACCCTGTGTAGTATCATTTCAAGATTTAATAATAGCGCTTTTTTAAGATATACTCTAAATCCAGACGTAACATGGGTATTCACACTTGGTATTCACAAGAGTAAATGTACATGAGAAGAAAGGCTTTGTGAGTTGCCTGTTTTAGCCTTGTTTTGAATGAATTATCGGCCCGAATCCCAGTGGCCCATGAGTAAGCAGTCTGAATACACACGGTGCACACACACTTTGCTCTCTGTGAGGTGCAGATGCAGTATCACATGTTGCAGTGCAGCAGTCTTTCCCGTCAGAGCAACAAACCACTGAATAAGAGCAGCAAGAAATGAGACAGTTTTAGCAAAACACACAATGAAACACAAAAAGATGATTGTCATTGAGAAATTCTTTTAGGTATTTTTTTTGGGGTGAGTGGGAATGACTTTGCTTCTGACACTGCGCCTCAGCTGACGTATTTTTCCCCCTCACATTCCTGCTTTTTTCATAGAGCTGTTTTGTTTCCAAGAAAATCAAGAGTAGACAACCAAATACCTCACCTTCCAAAAGTATTCATGCCTGAAGTTTTTCCACATTTTTTATATTACAACCACAAACTCCAATGTATTTTATTGGGATTTTACAATGTAGACAAACACAAGTTACTGCATAAAAGAGCAGTAAAAGTAAAATGTTGGTTTTCATTTCATATTTTATGTTTATATGTAGGAGTCGGTAATTCCACCTCAGTATGAATACAACAATTTCACAGCAGGGGGACAGAAAATATGTGCAGAAAGATGCTCTGGTCAGATAAGACCAAGTTTAAACCTTTTAGCCCAAATATAAAATTATATGAGAAATACTAACAAAGCATCTCTCCCTAAGTACACTGTCCTCACAACAAAACATAGTATTGGCATCATTGCACTGTGAGGATGCAATCAGAAACAGAGAAGCTGGTCAGTTTATAAGCATTGATGTATCTAAATACAGGAAGAAAAGTCTGTTAGAGAATGGACACAATAAGACTTGGGAAGAGGTTCATTTGCCGGTAAGAATTGACCCTAGCACACAGCCAGAGCCATTTCTGTTTGAGAATGGTCTAGTCAAAGTTCAAACCGAAATCCAATTAGGAATCTTCAGCAAGACTTTAAAGCTGATGTACATACATGTGATTCGAATAAGCTTGGACTATTTTATAAAGTAAATTTGGTCAAAAATTAACTTATTGAATGTACAATGCTGGTCAACATAGTTCAAAGATCTTACAGCTTGGATCGCATCAAAATGAGGTATAGCTACATATTTACCCAGAACGCTACTTAGAAATGCAAAAGACATTGCATTTCCTTCTGCTTTATAATTCTGCATCACTTTGTAAAATCCCAAGAAAATAGATTCAAATTTGTGTAACCAAGCTCAAAGTGAACAAATTCAAGTGATATTAGTACTTTTTCAAAGCCCTATTAACTTGTATTTTTTTCACATTAGGCATCGTTACTGAAAGATTGCCTCACATTCACTCCAGTAAAGATCCACACCAATGAAGAGCAATATTAATATCCCGAACAGAAAACAGTCCTTCATTCTTGTCCTTTTAGGACAGATTTTCTTTCGCTTGGTTTCTTGATCCGAGCTTGCTGAGACATTTGCCTGATGGCCGACATTTAAAAATGCAAACAAAACATATTTCTTAAAAACTGGGAAATGTAGACAGGCTACATCAGTTAATACCGGGTGACATTTTGGAGACAAAAGAAGTAAAAGATGTCTTTCAGAACCACTATTAAAGCTCACATTCAAAACAAATCACACAGTTTTGTCAAGTTCTATGAGTAGATTCTTGATTTTCTTTTTCCTTCCACATATATAGTATTTTCTCAACATTTTTTGCGTTGACTTGTGCTACACCGACTTTGTGCAAGTAGGAGGATCAACTTATTATTTTTTTTTCATACAATGCTGCGGGAGCCACTGGAGTTGCGCCGCCGGGTGAGGGGCATGGTGTGGTGGAAGGGCATGGGCGAGTCAGGTGGACAGAACTGGTGGGGGTGGTTGTAAGGTGGAGGAGGAGGCGGCAGGGGCGGCTGGGGTCCGTCTCCCTCTCTGACTCGGACGGGAGTAGACATGGCGGACTGGATGAGCTGATGGGTCGCCGGGCCTTGGCTGAGAAACGCCTCCATCCGTCCCCGTCCGCTCTGATCCACAACAATCACCTTGACAATCTGCTGGCACTGGATGAGGGTCTCTGGGCGGAGCTCTCCGGCCTGGACAGGGCTGAGCAGGGTGGGTGGTGCAGCCAGGGCCAGGGGTGCGGACTCAATGCTGGGCTGGCTCAGCTGATAGGTCTGCAGCCTGTTGTGAATTGACACCTAGTTTAGGAACAGTCAGAGAACGCATGAGGAGTTACCAGCCTGAACGCAGCCTCTACGCAGCCCTCTGGTGTGTTAACGCACATGGGCATGCAGGCATGCGGGTGGTAGCATGCAATGCGAGCACATGCAAAATTCACACTCTCTCCTGCTGTCTCTAATCTATTTACTAAATCTACAGTCATATTTCATTTCTGGTCACAATTTATGCAAACACCAGCCCAGGAGGAGAAGACAGGGGTCATGGGGTAAGACGAGATCGTAGGCAGAAATTTTAGCAGGAACAGTTCGGGTTTTACGTATGTGGGTGTGCCGTAATTGAAAATGAGTGGCAGAATGATAGGCTTAGAGATAAAGGAGTATCAGGAGAGGAAAGAGGCGACACCGAGGGCGTGGTGTCTCCCTAACACAATAAGTTACAATTCTAAGGGGCTAAGCGAAAGGCAGGGGAAAGAGGGAAAAATGAGTAAAACAAGGACAGAACTGCAAAAGAAAGAACAGATTCATCTATATGCCTATGTTTAAAGAGATGGTAAAGGATTTTTTTTCCCCAAGAGGTTCTATTAAAAGGCTATATGCAGTTAATATGTTCCCAGTAGTAACTCTCTTGCTATCTTTATTCAGCATAAATCCACTTCTATTTTAAATCCAGTGATTTTGTGGTAGCACAATCTGTTTGGGGTTCAGTTCCTGAACTAGGGAACTTTTTTGCATGTTTCCATCCTTTTACTCTGCCTATCTCCATGGCTACAGTGAATAAAGGCCATGAGAATCACACACTTCCTTAAAAACACCTTTATGACCGTTCTGTTTGGTGAACTTTAAAATGTCGTCATGTTTGCATTAAGCGGGTAAGGATACAGTCGCTGACCATTTACGCAGAAATGGGGTTGGAGGTGATAAAACGTTATGTAAAACATTCTGAACATGTAATGTATTAAGGATCTCATACAACAGTAAGGCTGTGTAAAAAGTGAAAATAGTGTAGCTCTTTAAGTCAACACAATTTTAGGGATTTTTTTTTCAATGCCTTGCTTTTCTGCTTGATAACTGCCCTGACCAGAAAAGCTTTAGATGTTCCGTTCTTAGCACGTAGGTTTCACTGGACACCTCCTCCAACTTCCATTTCCTCTATAAATTAACAACTTCTCTGTGAATAACTGGCCAATGAATACATGACAACAGCTTAAAGTCCATAAAATATCAGTAGCATAACATTTTTGAAATTGGAATTGTCTTAAACGTTTGAGGTCTCTTTTCGGTCAAGGCACCTGTTAGACTATTCACTAGCTTCGCTCGTCAATCTGGATTTTTATTCAATTAAATCACCACGAGAGTTATTAACTGTTTATAACCTTTTAATAGAAACACAGTTACAAAATCCAGAACTATCACTTTAAAGGAGGAACTTGTTCCACCGAGACCCAACAACATTAACACATGCACCTTTTGACTTTTACAGTGTCAAGCTTATCTAGCTTTGTCGATGGTATTCCAGGAGCCAGTCAACCTTGTGCTGGCTCAAATGGAAAGTCTGGTAGGTTTTAGCTGGGATGTTTGAAGGACTGTTTTGTAAGCAGCAGCTGCTGGTCCACTTATCAGAAACAGAATGAGGCTGTTTGCAGCGCTACTACAGAGCCACCTCTTAGCAGCCTTTGTAGGTTTGTCTGTATAGTCGGGATGTGCTGCAGGCGGTGCTCTTTTAAAGCAAAGCAAAAAGCACTCTCCTTTCAGGATGAGGCACAGTCCCTGTCTAACTGCATATACGCACACCAACACACGCAACATTCACAGGGCTGAATATGCAGATACTTACCTGAGGGAGACGAGAGTAGCTTAGGCACTCACCTCTACTGTGTTGTTGTTGCCAGTTTTATCATACACATCCTGTTGGCCTGTGGGATGAAAATGTATCTCTGTCAGTCATCCGGCATATGTGTATACTAAAATCCAAGGATATTATATAGGGACCTGACATTTAGTTAATATATGCCTCATTATTCTACACAAGCAAAACCAGCACCTGAGGGAGAGCCATGTCCCATGTGTGTGTCCATTTGCCCACCATTGGTGTGTAAACCATGCGACTGCATCCCTTGCTGCCTCTCCAGTTCCCCTACAAGGCGAAACAGGCAAGTACTTCTGTCAGCGCCTGACGGCGTGCCATGGTTTTAATCAAATGTCCATGTAATGAGAGCAATGTGCTTGTGTCCTTACACTGAATGTGAATCTGCTCCATCTCGTTGACCTCTGCGATCGCTTCTCTGAGCTCCTCTGCAAACTTCCTGAGCTCCTCTCCGCTGGGAGAGCAGAAACTAACCAGCTGCTTCTTCTCTGAGGTAAAGGGGCTCATCATGGTAATGCCGTGAGCATAATCTGAGTAAATACCACAAGAGAGAGGAAAAGGAAGAACTTCAATTATATCCAGGGGGTGAGAAAATGTGCGTCCTGCGGACCGTTAAAACTGAATTCAGCTCTGTTTCATTTTTCTAAAAGACTGCAGCTAATAAAACACCCTTAAAATAGACTTTCAAATCATGGGTTAAAAAAAATATACAGTCTTGCACACCAGATTGTGTGGGGGGGCTAAAAAATAAATGTGCTAATGTGTAACATCAGTTCATTGTTTTGTAATTGCTTGAAAGCCCATGCTAACAAATTCTTTGGGTTCTTTTAAAAAATGCAACATTTTATTTAGGACTGCAACATTTTTGTGTGTTGTGGATTCAGCTGCTGCTGAAACTGACATGTAAATCTGATCATAAACTCTTTCAATCAGAGATTAGAGCTAAAGGAGAACATTAATACAAAGCAGTCCGGACATTTTGGTCCCTTGTCGATTTTCTTTGCTCTATTGTAATTTATAAATGTTTTTTACAGCTTCAGACTGGAAGGTTAAGCTATTCTTTCATTTTAAATTTAATATTTGAATCAGCTACAGTAAAGCACTTTTACTGAAGAATATTTACCACAATTTGATAGCAATGTGTGCCATTATGTATTGCAATGAACCCTCACAGTCTGAGTGCTGACACTGACCTGAAAGAACAACAGTAAAATGGACAACTTGGCGAGCTCAGCAGTTTTTGTGCACAAAGCTAGGGCTTGTAATGGGAATAAATTGCTGCAAAGTAAAGTAGCATCTTACACTCATTGCTGAAGAGGTGAAACTGCATTCCCAGAAGGCCCATAGCTTTACAGAAAGTGTAAGAAGCTGAGCTTTTCTTCTTGGGACACAGCTTCAGGATCTGCACACACAAAGATAGTAAACTCCGTAGTCGCGTGCTGGATATCAAACCATATTTCCTATTGTGCACGGGACAGCATGCATGCTCACGCACACCAGCGTATCTTTTTGAAGGTCAATCCTTACCAACAGCAGGTCATTAAAGAGGAACACCTCCCTTTGGAGCGCAGACAGTTTCTGTTTGTGAGGTTTGTTGGCATCGGGAACCTCAAACAGACGGCAGCAGCACACCAGCCGCCTGTGGGGCACAGCGAGGACCTGAAGGAACAAGGTTAAAGAGACGGAGAGGGCGGCTAATGTAAAACAGACTGCTGTGAGACAATTCAAACCAAATGAGACGCGATTAAACTGAGAAGGAAAGAGGAAAAATCTGATACTGACTGTCTTCAGGCCCAGGATGGACTGCTCCACACGACTCACATATGTGACATGGTCTTCGTTGGAGCGCAACTCTCTCTGCTGAATCCTTTCATAAATGCCTGCAACCATCTCTCTGGGGATGTCTGCTCCATCATCCACACCTGAGAGAATTCAAAGGTTCATTCAATGCTGGAGTGGCTGTGATAACACCCCCCCCCCCCCCCCCCCCCCCCCCCCACAAAAAAACAACAAAAAAACCCACAACATACACACACACACACAACCAAACAAAC
>CAEFZY010043083.1:0-14742 GCA_903066815.1 Brachyrhaphis roseni
ACAGGCACCACTGTGGTCTTCACCTTCCAGGCCCTCTCCAGTTCCTCCCTTAGGCCCTGGTATTTCTCTAGTTTCTCATGCGCCTTTTTCCTGATGTTGCAGTCACTTGGTATTGCTACATCCACCACAACGGCTTTCCTCTGTTGTTTATCCACCACGACAATGTCTGGTTGGTTCGCCCTTACCATTATATATATATATATATATATATATACATGAGCCATGTAATGGCTCATGTAATGGCTCATTCACTATGAATGAGCCATACATTCGAATTCTTACCCATATGAATGTGCAGTACTACACACCAGAGGCAAGCTGAAGGCTAGAAAAAGCATGTGGTTAAAGTGCATCATGCTAAGGGACAATCAGCTAGATTTTAGTGGAGATTTGAGTACGACTTGTTTTGACTGGACTGCTTTGAGCAACATTTGAGTTAGAATTATGTTCTAAAGTTCTGCTTCACCCTCTGTCTCTAGGGTGGATGAAGCTACCACTCCAATGAGTTCATGTTGGTTACAAAGGAGGATAACATGATGAATTTAAAGACAGAGTGCATCAGACAGATTCAGGACTAAATGTCAGCAGAGACAGCGGGAGAAGTGACCTTTCCACAAGACGCTATAAATGGCAAACTGCTGGTCTGAAGAGAATGATAAAAGACACGCACTTAACCAGCTATGTGACCATAACGTGTGACCATACTAGTCCTAAGAAACTCTGTATGAATCAATGACAATTTAAATCAGATGAAAATCTGCTTAATGTATCAGCTTATCACCACCACCAGGATTGCTTTATGTTTTATGTGGTATCTTCTGTTTAGATTGTTTTTGAAAACTGAAATATTAAAAAAGGGAGAAAAAAAAAGAACTGTTTATTTTAAGGTATGAAATCTGACCCTGGACATCCCGGCGGAGAACTAGCATCTTGACCAAAACAAACTTCAAGCAGTCCCATTTATTCCAGAAACTCACACCTGAAGAGAACACTCTGGATAGTTCCCTTCAGACAAAAACTGAAGGTCTACAAGAACACGCCCCCAGTCAGAGCACCTGCTGCACACGGAATACTGCAAAGGCAGATTGAGTATTATTACCCAGCCATATACACTTTGTGCACAATTATTACACAGGAAGTTTTTTGAGCACATCATAAGTTTTGGGTATAATTTTTAACTCCAAGCTGGATAAACTTGAATGCTTAATGGGTTTAAGAGTAGCAGCTGGTGTGTTTCTGTGTAATGAGTGAGGATGTGGCCTAAGGAGGTCTATGCCCTATTTCAAGGTGTGCATACCGTAATTTCCAGACTATAAGCCGCGGCTTTTGTCACACGCTTTCAGCCCTGCGGCTTATACAATGATGCGGCTTATTTATGCATTTTTTTTCTAACGGCTGTCAGGGGCGCTCGAGCAGAAAAGGTAAGAGTGAGACAGGGGGAATATATGTGTAGAGGAAGTCGCAAGTTGAATGTAACTTAACACGTGCACAGGAGGAAGATGAAGACACGTCTCAGTGACTTTTACCGGTATGTTTTTTTAATCAGCCCTGTTAGTGCTGTGCTACCGTGTTGCTGCTGTGTTACTGCCGCGTCTCAGTGACTTTTACCGGTATGTTTTTTTTAACCAGCCCTGTTAGTGTTGTTACTACCGTATTGCTGCTGTGTTACTACCATGTCACAGGCACTGTTTGGAAAAAAAAGCTGAGGTATATTATTAAAACTTTGAAAACTCTTTCTGTGTACCGTCTGTATGTAAGCACATGCGACTTATAGACAGGTGCGGCGTATGTATGTACAAATTGGTTTTTCTTTAAAGATGTCCTGGGTGCGGCTTATAATCAGGGGCGCTCTGTAGTCCGGAAATTATGATAATTATTAACCAGCTTTTTTTTCTTTAAGTTAACTGGGCCAAAAACAGAGATTTAACTGACTTTGAAAAATAAAAAATGACCACAAGTCTATACTATATATTTATATTTCAATATGATAAAGGAATTTTGCTCATGTAAACATAAGTAATGACTAGAATTTTATTTTTGTTATACGAAAGTACTATCCAATATGTTGATCTATCCATCATCTATCTAATAAAATAAGATGACATATTTCATTTTATTGAAAAACAAAATATGTAATTATTTAATTGCAATTATTTAATTGCTGTTTTTGACAATTAAATAACATAATTTTAAAATCTTAAATCAATGAATTGATTAGTTATTCTCGGCCTGCTCAACAAGCCGCAATGTAAACAGAGATCTCTGCAACAGCTGGTGTGTCCCTCACACACATGGGCACTAAACTCAGCCACAGAAACACAGTGAATCAGCAGGCCTTCATGAATATCAATGCTCAATGTACAGAAGCACCTGCTGTACAGCATGAAAAGGCCATTTGAAGGGTGAACATCACAAACTCAATTCCTCACTATACACAGTGTGCCAGCTGCAGACCAAATTCAGCCACATCACTTACCCTCCATTCCACTATGGAGAAACGTCTAGACAGCAGCTAGTCAGGCATTCAGAGGACATGTTTGTTAGTGGGAGCCCCCAGCCTGGTGTACCTTGGCTTTCCTGAGCTGGGCTGCTGCGGGTGTGTGTGTGGGTGTGTGTGGGGGTGTGTGTGTGTGACAGGAGGCCCATTCAAGTGGAAGCTGGTTCTGTCCCGCTCTATCCCCCGGTAACCCCACAAAAACCATACAGTGGGGGATGGCGTGTAGCTACCCGTCTGGCCAATCAATAACGTGGATTTTAATGAAGCGGGGCAGGGGTGGGGTGCATCTTAGTCGACCCTCCTGTGGGGGTAACCATGACAACCTAGAAACGGCTCTAAAGGGGGACAGAATAATGTGTTTCAGATTTCACGCCTACAGAAGATTCATCTTGCAACCAAAATTTCAATAAATCATTTTTTTTTCTCAGTCCTCAGATCCAACACAAATATACAGACCGATTCAGATCTGTTTGGACCACTGATGCAGGGTTACAGAATCACTGAGACCTTTGACCTCACAGGCACTCATCAGCTTAAACAGACATTCACAGGGCTAGGCAACTCAGAATTAGCTGTAGGAGGTGAGTGAAAGACGTGCTCTGGCATGGAACAAGCAGTAAATACGCCTTATTGCTTACACTTGAATCAAGATCTTTGCATACACACAATAGAAAAGATATACACACCTTTTTTCTACTATTTGAAGTAGAAATGTAACCTTTTGATTAATGAGTTAATCTAAAGCTGACTGCATTTTATTGATGGAATAATGAATTGATATGCAACCATTGGCTCAAAAATCAGAGTTTTTCTCCTGTGTTAAGACATGACATGAAAGGCTAAATTCTTCATATGCTGGATTAAAAAAAATAGTAAAATGTTAACATTATATTGTATCAGCTGTATTAAACACTTAAACTTAAGACATATTTACAAAATATAACAAACAGGAACTACTTGCGTTGCTGAGTAGAAAGAAAATATTAAAATAATAAAATATTGGAAACACTTAATTTCTCATGAACAGAAAGGTTTTCATACAGATACTACCGTATCTATTCCATAACCAGTGTTGATGTGTTTTTGGGATCACTATCCATTAGGAAACCCCAATAGTGACAAACTTTTAACCATTTCACTATGGATTTAAATGCTTCATCTAGCAGAAATAGACCCACATCATGATACTACCAGTATACAGTTCGTGGCAGGAGTGAAGGTTGGTCTCTGGGTTGTTCCTATATGTGCTAGCAATATAGGAGTCAAAGTTTAACACAAAAAAACAGAAAAGATGTACAAGAGTCTGTTCAGTTGACTGGTATTTAGAAGCAGATGCTGTAGACTTTAAAACTTGTGTAAATCTACGTTTATCTTTCTTAATTAAAATTGTATGTTGCATAATCAACACCCCCCCAAAAAGAAATGTATGTTTAAATGAATCAATATTAAAGTATTAATAACTGTAAGCAAATAAAGGGGAAACAAAACAGCGCTGGAATTGGCAACAGACTAAAACCCTCATGCTGATAAAAATGACACAAGCCATTGTATCAGATTATGATCAAAGAAAGATGTTGCATAAAACACAGGGTTTTACCAAAAACCTCTCATCAACATCCACGTTTTTGGCTTACTTAACCTTCAGCGTTACAAGAACTAAAGGGACAAAAATAGCAGAAGTCAGCAGTTACCACAGAAACCCGATCGCTCTGGCGTTTTGCAGTTCTTACAGGGGTTACCACAGCAACTGAGACAGCTGGTTGCCGTCAGAAAGCTTCGATCAAATGGCCATCTTCAGTAAGCATCTTAGCTTTCCTTTGAGCACCAGCAAAGGAGCAAACAAACGCAGGACTGACTCAGGAGTTCCTTCCATTCACAGCCCATTAACAACTTAACACTGCACTGATGAGATCTTGGCTGGGAACTGAGAAAATATCATCTAGTTCTAAAACAAAAAACACTACTATAAGCCTTCAGTTAGGGTAAAATCCAAAAAGGAAAATTAATAGACAAGCCTAGGAGGAAATAAAAACAAATGAGCAAATACCAAGAAGCAGTATCGAGGGGACAGCTAAATACTGAAGGAAAGGAAGCTGTGTGACTCAGCCTCAGACAAACAGAGAAGAAGAATAAATCTTTGGTCACCTTGAGAAATACCACTGGTAAATGAAAATGTGGCGCTTTGTAGGATTATTGCATATAACTGTGCTAATGATGGACAAGCAAAGTTGTAGCAAAAGTAAAGAATACTGGTATTTACTAAAAAATGGTGAGACTCAATTAAAATTTTTAAGCATCAAAGACATTTGTTTTTAATTTGATATTAAGGTTATTCAGCCATCAGATTGGTGCAAAGTAATATTATACCCATTGAGCTTTTAAGTGTTTCAGGAACTTCTTTAAAAATGTGAACTGTGGACGTGTGCTACATGTTTAGCATTGAGATACTAGTGATAGATAATAGTTGTTTTAGGCTTCAATAGTTTCACTGATGGGCTAACTGCTTTTTTCACGAAGTAAACAAAGAATAGGTGAGAATATACCTATTCTTTGTTTACTTATAAATAAATTTAAACAACTTAAATTTTCTTGGAGATAAATCCTCACAAATAATTAAATGAACTTGGCATGTAGTATGTTAACTTAGATAAACGCAAATACATTTCATTGTTGTTGATTGAAGGTCATCTACCTGAATTTGTCTTCAATAAAGCAAAAATAAATAAAGAGAAAGTAAACCTGCTTCCTTCCAGGTTTACGGAGCCCCCTAGAGGACATGGGAAAATGTTTTTGTTTTGCGTGCCCTCGCAATACTTTTGCGTTACTTCACAATACTGTACTGATCAGTTATGCGGCATAATTGAATACTGTAAGCCGGCATACTTTCTGCTTTAATATAAGGTTATGTGAGGTTTTTCCATGAATGTTAATATCTCTGTGAAATATCTGATGTTTTATATCTTTTTCTTTAGTATAGAAAGGCACCAAAAACCTATGATATAAACAGAAACGTTCCGTAAGTAGGAAAGACATAAAAATACATCTAAACTATTTGGACTATTTCTGAGTTATTATCGCGGGGTAATTAGTCATCTGACAGTTTTAATTGTGTCTGTTGTGTTCGTAGTCTGAATGGCTTAAAGGGCTTTCAGTGCCGTTCCATCTCAGCCTTAACAGACATAAACATGCAGTGAATAAATCGATTTTCAATCAGTTTTTTGCACCAAAGAGTTAATAATAATAAACAAAGTTTTGCGAGGTAACGCAAAAGAAAAAAATGTCCCCATGTCCCCTAGAGGGGTCCGTACAGGTTAACTAAGCCCTGTTTGAGTTACAGCCTCCAATAAATCTAAAATGGTTTATTTTCCAATTATTTCTTTCTTTTGTTCTTTTTTAGTAAGGACATTTTGCTGTTCATATGTCACATTTAATATATTAAAACGAAAAAGGCTGTAATATAAACTTTATTCTGCTTGTTTATGCATGGATAAGAAATGAAAGTGAAGTTGGAGGAAAATGAATGTTGGTTAGCCCAAAAGACAAACAGTATGGTGCAGATTGATACTGCATACTGTTTTTAACAACTGTTGGTTTCATGAGAGAATCAATACATATCAGTATATTTATATTTAATAATTTAGAACATATGTTACACCATGAACTGTCAGATTAACAGTAAATTTTAAAAATAACCTAAAAACCATCATAATTAACAAAAATAAAGGTTTGGAATTGTGTGGAATTAATCTATGCAATGAGTTTCACTTGGTGAATTGAATTACTAAAATGAATGAACTACTCAATAATATTCTAAATTTATTGAATAAGTCTAGTTAAACGAATTTATTGGTGCTTTTTTAGTTTCACAGTTACATTTCAGTGTATCCGGCAAATTAGCAAAACGTATTTGCTAATGGGTTTTATTTTAAGAAACCGTGTGTGGGGGGATACAAACATGGTTTTGTACAGTGGATTTCTTACAGTGAACTCACCACAAATAGAAACAACCAAGTTGCCCTGACAACTTCAACATTTAAGTTAACTTCAGATATTTTCACCATCATACCATACCATACCAACTTTATTTATAAAGCACTTCATACACCAAGAGGACTGAAGTGCTGTAACACAATCATAAAATACAATACAATATAGACAAGAGAAAATATAAAATACATATGAATATACAGACAGAATAAAACAAAGTGAAAAACATCTCAGATTGTGCCAAACGCCAAGGAAAAAAGATAAGGTGTTTAAAATTAAAGTAACTAGGAGAACAAGAGGACTAAGCAGAGTCTAGAAAGATTAATATACTTTTTTACATAAATTATGGACTTCTATTATGCTTAAAAGATTCTACTCAAAAGTACGAGCTAAAATAAAGACCCTATAAAAGGTGTTATAAGAATGAATGGCTGTGCAAAAGTAAAACTAGAACTATGTTCAAAAGATAAAAGAATTTTGGTTTCATCTCATGTTGTGCTCCTTATTTAGCTCATTCTCATGCGTGTGTTCAGTATTTATGTTCTGGGCAAAGTTGTTGTCTGTAGTTGTTTTTTTCTCCATAGATCTTGAAACTTAAGTTCTGTGTTATAGTAATTTCCTGTTTTTATGTTCCATCCCCCATTAAAAGACATACGCTATGTATCATGGCGTTCATTCACTCAATTCAAACCTAACCCAGAATGTGGAAAATGCCCCTATTTGTCTACTTTTTTGTAAAGCATATCTAAAATATTTGACAAAAAATAGAATGTAAGAAATACTTAATCACAAAGCTATTTGACACACTATTGGCTGCCGTTTGCAAATCAGCCAATCCAGACCTGCCATTTATTTTCCTTGGTGCTAATCAGATGAGTCACCAAGAGTTCAAGTTTGAAATAAAATCAGTTCCTGTAGACAAGATAAGATCTGTAGACAAGATAGATATCTTGTCTACAGATATCTATCTTGTCGACAAGATAGATATCTTGTCTACAGGACAAGTAGTAACTGTCCACTGATCTGCACAGTTACTACATAAAAACATGTAATGCTATAAATATAAAAAAATATCATGTTGTATACAAGTTTCACAAGCTGCGGTCAAACTCTGCCAACATACTAATATATATTATTACTCTCCTGACCCAGACATTTTGTACAGCTGGATGGTTGCCATGGAGATTTGATGATTTCTCAAACATGCATGACAGAATCAAGACAATACTCCAGAGATACTTTTGTTGAGTGAATAATATTACAACAAGATGTAAAGCTAAAAATGTCATGAACTGTGTGGTGAGGCAGAGGCTGTAGACCCAGGTTGGATGAGAGAAATGATGATTTAATGAGCAATCACAGGAAAAACTGTCCAAAATCCGAGGCAGCACTGCTGAGCTGAATTCAGAGGTTCGACACAGGTAGCACAAGGCATACGATTGGACACTAGAGTGTAAACACAACGAACGTTAGACAAGGACCCAACGAGGAACAAAGGACACAGGCGGGACTAAATACACAGAGGGTAATCAAGGAACGAGACACACCTGGGAACAATCAAGGGGAGGACAGGACAACAGGGAGACTAGAAAGACACAGAAAACTCGAAAATAAACACAGAAAAACACAGATCCTGACAAAAAATACTTAAGTATTGTTTCGTCTTTGTTGTATTGGAGTATTGTCCCCTCTTCTAAAATACATTTCAAATTGTCTTAACTTATCTTAAAAAAGTCCATTTTACATAATACGGCCCTTGTATTATGGACAATTGTTAAGAATGATGTTGGAGAGCTAATACATTATTGTGTAACAACAGGATCCAGGGCCTCATGTGCATAAGGTGCCCAGGTACAAAAATATAATGTGCTTTGAATGAAAGGAACTCCTGAGTCAGTCCTGCGTTTGTTTGCTCCTTTGCTGGTGCTCATGGAAAATAAACCATTTTGAAAAGTACAAAAAGTTTACTCCTTATACATTTAAAAAGGTTCTTAGAATATTGCCACATATTGAATTTTACAAAGGGGGAGGCTTCCATAGAACAAGGCCACTCAAGAGTTACTTCCTTATTTTAAAGTAAGAATGCCATCTATAAATACAGGGCTGAATCCCATTTCCTAGGCTGCCTTCCACTGGAAATCTCCTAGCATTTGGAACTTAATTCAGTTTGTTACCGATTCCATGCAAAAATCAGTCTCACAAAGGTCTCACATTTTTTAAAATTATTTTTCCCCCATGTGTGCATGTAGACTGAACCGCTACAGGAACTCATTAGATCACTCCACTTTCTATCAAAGATATAAACAGTGACAAAGGTAAAAGGTAAAGGTAACAAACAGTAAATTGGGACTGTAGCTAATGGTATCTAAGATTTTAAACTGTACTGATATGCTTATTTTATGTATTTATTTCTCCTATAATGGATTTGTTATAGTAGTTTTAAGTGTGAAGGTAATATGAAAATATTTTTTAAAAATTTAATTTTTAAAAATGTATTCATAGTACATTTTTGAAATAGTAAAAACAGTAGTAAAATTACTGCTAACTATACTAACCTAGCCCAGCTAACCAAACAGCAAATATGAGCTTTCAGTGTCACTCCTTCAGATGGAGAACAGCATTAAGATAATATTTTGCACAATAAACACATACATTATGCTAATTCATTCAGTGGGTAAGTTATTCATCATCTTGGTCTTCTAAATACTTTCACTTTAATTGAACACATAACACAGCTGACTGCAAAGTTCAACAATAAGACTAAAATGTCAGGAGTTATTATAGCTATGATAAATATTATTTTATATTTTGAGATTTATTATGTTACATTAAAAATTTTGTATGAATTTATTTATGATGTGATGCTATAAAACATAAAGATACCAGCCCAAGACTTGGTATCTACTTGTTCCAAAATAAGTGACTTTTAATGAATTTAGCAAGCTACACTAATGACCAGGGTGTAAAAAAAAATTATTTATATGTAAGTTTGTTGAAATATATAGGTTTGTTGAAAAGAAATAGACTGGGATTAATAAACTACACCTACTGATCGATGTTAACGTGGAAAAATCTTCTCCTAACATACACACCGTATGTTGGTGCCAGAAGTGGGTAGAGTAGTCAAACATTTTTACGTTTTAAGTAAGAGTAACACTACTTCAACAAATTTTACTCAAGTGGAAGTAAAAAGTGGCAATCTGAAAAATCACGCAAGTAAGAATAAAAGGTATTCGGTACAAAGGCTAAAGTACTTGAGTAGTATTATTTCATCTGATTTAATCTATAAAAATTATGTAATCAGACAAAACATAAAATTATTGAATTTGTGGATTCTGGTAGTCAGACTAATAAAAATAAAGATAAGTGCAAATAAATCAAATCGCTAAAAATAGCAAATTCATGCAGAGCAAATATTTCCACATCTCAATTTGCAACATGAAACTTTTGAGGTAGGTAACGTATCTATGTTAGAACAGTGAAAAGTACATCCAATGACAATATCTACAGTTTCTATATGTTCACTTGACCTCCAAATGCCACAGCAGGCTCAGCAGATAAAAAACATCAGAACAATGAGACTTATTTACAAACCAGACGTCTCACCAGACGTGTCTGTGTCCGCTGCACTTTTGGTTATAGCAAGCTGGTTCTTCATTCAGTGACATAACTCCAGGTAAGTAGAGTAGTCAGAAGTTTTACTCAAGAGTACCGATCCTTCATGATATTACTCCAGTAGAAAAAAAAGTTAAAGAAGTAAATGTAACTAGTTGCTATTCATTTCTTTTTAATAACCATGCACTAAACCTAAAAGCTGAAAACAAAGCAGTGTGTCTACAGACAAACACTTGATCAATGCATCAAGAAACAGAACAAAAACCCAGATCAAGTCTTTGGTCAATAAGAATCAGAACTTTTTAAACAGTAACGGTATCATCCATCACAAAGATTACAGTCCAGAGTTTTGAGTGATTCATTGACAGAATTTTGCTGAACGCTGTTGCCGAGCTACTTGCTGCGTCTGCTCTGACTTCCACATACAAGTTACTTTTGGCTCCGACTATTCCTCCATGACACAATCAGTTACATCAACCCCTGATTTCCTCGAAACACTGAGCAGGTACTGGGATGAGCCACTGCGGCATTGATCAGAATACAAGAATTCAACGTGAGCCGGAGCGGAGGAAAGAGCTTTGTCTGAAGACATGAGCTCAACACAAACTTCACTGATGGAGGTCAAGGGAAGCAGCTTCCTAGCCCCCTCCTGAAATAAATACAAAGCATAAGTTCACAGCAGTAAGGTGCTACGAAACATCCAGAAGCATCTGAAGCTGGAAATGTGACGATAACGGAACTGCAAGGCAGTCTGACTGAACTGGAAAGCGACAGAGGATTCCTCTGCTTCTGGGAATGATGCGATATTAGCACAAGCATCCATCTTCCGATGTGCTCACAGAAAAGTGAGGCACTGGTATTCATTCCAAACATCAATGCTCCGGATTTCTAAGCACGTTTAACAAGAGGAGATGATTCCATAGGCACACACGGACGGATCAAACATACTTTGAGAGTGAGAGAAGACAGGAAAGGCATTAAGCTCAGTAAGACCTGCTAGCTTGTGATGCTGACCCTCTGTGCTAAAATGGTAGATCCCACATTTCTCCCCATGCAGTCTACCACCAGCAACCATGGAGTCAAAAACATCCAAAAAAAAAAAAAAAGAGAGTAAAAGAAGGAGAGATGGAGAAAATCTAACAATTTCCTTCTTCCCTCAATCACCTTAAAGAAAACATGCTCACACTGTTGAGTACAAAAACACAGAGAGATAGGAGGATGATGGTAATACTTACATGATGACTCTGTGCCGAACATGGCTGTGCCAGGAGCTGTGATGGAAAGGTAGAAGGAAGTGGGGAAGGAGGAAAGAGAAGAGAGAAGGGGTCGGGATTGGGTGGAGGATGATGGGTTAAAGGAAGAGAGAGAGAAAGATGGGGTTGATGAGCAGGCAGCTACACAGCGGGGGTCATCAAAGCAACACAATGAAGCCAGCCGGCCGTCGCTGCCTCCCAGACGGCCAGATGCCCCGGCACCGCTATCCGTTAAAAATCCCTCCACTCAGATCACGGATGTTCAGCAAGTCCAACCGCCAATTACGAGAGCTTTTCAGGACAACTGTTCCTCAAACAGAAAAAAAAATCACTTAAAAAAAATATCAACAGAAGTCCTTTGCAGTGATAGAAAGCATTCCCATCCAGACCAGGAGTACAGGGAGGTTGTGGCTAGCTACTGCATCTCTCTGTTTTCTGCAGTCTGTATCCTCATTTTCATCTTCTCCACTCTGTCACTCCCTCACTTTTCATCCCACTGTAGAATCCACTAATGAAGATGGAGAGAGAGAGGGAAGGAAAAGGAAAGGGGGGTCGACAAACTAAAAATGTGGAGAGGAGCTGCTACTGCTGCAGTTGCTATAAGACAATAGCCATACACGAACAGAGGGACATCAGGATGGTGGGGGGGAGGAGAGAGAGCTGTAAAAAGACGACTGACAACTGCTACTGGACAGAAAGGGAGGGAGGAGGGGAGGAAATGAAAAAGGGAGGACCTACGAAGAAATTAGGACCTCAGAGGAAAGGTGTGAGAGAAAGATGAGTGATTTAGCGTTCCCTCTGTCAATGCAAGAGCAACAAAGGTAACTGTGGGAAGGTCTGTTGGCCATATCGGTTGGGTACCGGACATTTTTGGCTTGACTTAATACTAACACAACACACAAAAATACACAATTTGTTGCTTGATAAGACTTAACTAGTGAAATAAAAATACAGGATTCAGGAAGAGGCCTTACCAGAAACTGTTTGATGGAGGAGTAACAGGCAACAAAAAGAGGAGGGAAGGGCCCAGCATGTGAAGGCCCAAGTCAAACTGTTGGCCCACCAGGGTTTCCACCGAAGCCCCAAGGTAGGGGCGCTACTGCAGTCCACCAGCGGCCCACAAAGTTCCTGTGTTAAAAAAAAATGCTAAAAGCTACAAAAATTTGAGGTGCAAGTGCAGGCATCATAATTTGGAAATAATAGCATAATGGCCTCATGGTATTATTTCCAAATTACGATGAGGGACGGCACAATTGGTGTGCACACTCTCGCACCCAGTTCAGAGGGTCAACTATAAACCTAGCTTAACCTGCCTCACTGTCACTGTTACATAAAAAAACCTTAGTTAAAATAAACAAGGCCCAGTAACAATTGTGATAAATAAAGATGTTATTTTTAAATGATTTTCAGGTAATATGTTGATAACAGCATAAGCTTTAATTTACTAAGAACTCTATTTATTGGAAATAAACAAAAACACAATCGAGACC
This sequence comes from Brachyrhaphis roseni, assembly GCA_903066815.1. Taxonomy (NCBI): domain Eukaryota; kingdom Metazoa; phylum Chordata; class Actinopteri; order Cyprinodontiformes; family Poeciliidae; genus Brachyrhaphis; species Brachyrhaphis roseni. The sequence goes on from CAEFZY010043083.1 coordinate 12,843, forward strand.
ATAAAAAAATGTATTGTTTTGATGAACTTCAGAGATCTAAGGGGTTGGAGAGGGACGACTTCTTTAGATATCTACAGGTTAGGGCCTATTTTAATTAAAATATATGTGACAACTGGGAAACGGCCCAACCAGGACTTTTTAATGTGTTTCTGTCCTTGTTGAAGTCAGGTTCATGCAAGAAGCTTGTTTCCATACTGTACAATGGTATTCTATCGTCTAAACAAGGTGATACAGACTACATAAGAAACAAATGGGTAAAAGAAGGAAATTTATCAATCTCAACTGAAGTCTGGGAACAGATTAACAAATTACACTGGATGACCTCGAGCTCCCATACATGGAGGCTGTTCAGTTGGAAAAACACTGTTTGTTTTTTTGTAACTCCAGTTCAGATAAACCACCAGGGCAGCGGAGACGCATGTTGGAGACTCTGTGGAACAAACGGGGCAAATCATCATCACATCTTCTGGGGTTGTCCGGTGATTAAAGTATTTTGGGAACAAATGTGTTCCCACCTAAATAACATCTTTACTGAAAGAATCCCATGTAAATGTGAATCCCTATATTTAGGAAGCATTTCATTTGATAACTGGACTCTGGAAGATAAAAAACTGCTGTTGGTGCTTCTGGCAGCACGCAAAAAGACAATCACAAGAAAATGGTTAAAGCCTGAAGCTCCTACAGTTGAGGACTGGATCAATATTGTACAGGACATTTACATTCTGGAGAAGTTATCTGTTTCTGTTCAAGGCCGAAGGGAATCATCCTTCAGGATCTGGTCTAAATGGACAAACTATGTAAAATCAGTAACTCCTGTGGACTAAATATGTCTATCACATGGAAGTAATGTTGTGCTGTGTGTTGTACCCTGGTTCAGGATTATGGCAAACTTACGCTCTTGACTGTGTTTTTCCCCTAACATAAGAAAACTCAGACCAGACCCCCCTACCCCCCCACTCACTCTTCTGTTATTATACAAAAACCCTGGATTGGCTCATGTTATTCCTTTTCATACTTCCAATGTGATGGAAGCTGGATTGTACAAAATAATTGTAACTTGCCTTTCCAAATAAAAAATTAATAAAAAATTAAAAAAAATGTCAGTAAATGCTCATTTACAGTTGTTATCTCCACATGGCAACAATATCTGACATGGGGCCTTTATGTTTGTTTAGTATATATAGAAAGCATTTGATAAAAAATATTTATTTTCAACATGTTGGGTAGAAGTGTCGACACTACATATTATAAAAGTTCCCAAATTCCTCTTAACTAAAGTTGAGACTTTCAGAATAATTGGTAACAACATAAACTACACATAGGTCAGAGTATTGTCTGTTTCTGGTAAAAGTGTAAGCAAAGAAAAATACATTTGTTCTGGTCGGCTACAAATTAGCATAAAACACAGTTAGCAGCTACAGGAAGTTTAAAAGATGGAGTCTAAGAATATTAAACTCGTCTTAAAGTCTGTAATGGATAGTGACCCATTTGAAATGAAATTGCCTAAATTTATTTTTTGTAGTCTATTTAAAATAAATTATTCCGTGAATTTTCCAAATTAAAATGTTGCAGATTGTTTAAGGATGTTTGTCTGTTTTGATTAACATTGTTGGTGGTTCGTATTTTGTTTGTTTAATGATATTTGCACTTTAATGTTTTGTGGGTTTTTTGTATGTACCTCATGGGCTGCCGTAGCTAATAAGGGCAGGCCCTATAAAAGCGGGTAAGATCATTGTATGAATGAATGACTTGAACTGTCAAGATGTTTGCACAAAGGAATCAACACTTAGTGTTCCCCAGTGAAAGCAGCGAGGTACGTTTTGTTTGTTGTTTGTATTGTAACTTTGTGTTTGTATTCTAATATTTGTATTTGTTTTAGTTTTCACGGTGACTTCGGTGA
>CAEFZY010043085.1:0-11175 GCA_903066815.1 Brachyrhaphis roseni
TAATTCCTGTAATACTGGCACCCAGTGGACAGATTGTACTACAGCAATTTTGCTATTTTTAATCAATCAATCAGATTAATTTATTTCTATAGCACATTTAATCTACAAGAAAGTTAAGATAAAAACGGTAAAAGTAACACTGCTTACTCAAATGGTGCTATAAAAACGAAAGCAGTAAAAACAGCTTTAAAGTTTCTATCCTGTATTCATAAAACCAACAACATGATTTTAAACATCTGGTTATGAAAAATGATTTGCTAAATAACCATTCTGACCTCACAGGGAGAGAGAGAACGCATTCTGTGTCTGTTTTGTCATTCCACCGTTCCTGGTGGTTCTGTTGTGAAGCGAACTGCTCTGGCCTGTGAGAACACAAAGCTGTTTGCTTTGACTGCAACTTAAATGAACCACTGAGATTTCTGTAGACACAGCAGTTCTTCTATGAATATCAGTCACTAAGGTGAAGAACTCTGCAGTTCTGCTAAGCTGTGATCTTGTAAAGTTATGATGTAACTGATAAGACTCAAACAAAGCAGAGTGGCCCCTGGTGCTGTGGGGCCCCTCCGGCTATTTGATGTGTTATTATTATCCAGACACTTAATCCACCTGGACTACAGCTGTTGTTCACTTCCTGCCTATCACTGTATGAGAACAGAGGGTGTGTGTGTGTGTGGGGGTGTGTGTGTGTGTGTGGCAGAGGACAGACATTCAGAGAGAGGAGTCATAACTGCTCCTATTATTTATGTGTTCAGAGGTCAATTCCACAGCCAGCACATCCGGGCTAATAAATATGGATCTATACAAAACCAGAACAACTTTAATCAGGCTTTAAGACGGAAGCATCAGAGACTGACCACATTAACCTGAGCCACAACATTCTCCACTCACTGTGTATAGAACCAGTAACCTGATCACACCAAGGTACTCTGGTTACAGATGAATTAGAACACATCTAAAGTTGATGATCATCACATTTCCTCAGGAATAAATCAGGTATTTATTGCACATCATTCACCTGCTTCCTATTAGCTGTTTTATTCACATTGTCATAAACATGTAGAACCAAACACGTGTTACTTCATGTTAGACATCTGTGAGCTCCTTGCATCAGATCACACCTGTTCTCCCAACACACAGAGTTTTCTGCTGCTCCGCACACTGAGCTGGAGAGACAAACAACACACAGAGATCTGAAACAAAACATCGCTTTACTTTTTTAAAGTCCCAACAAGAAAAACAAGACATGATTAAATATTTAGCCAGTAAAAACATTTTACAGCAGAGTTGGAGAATTCTCCCCCATGAGCTGGTTTGGCTGCAGGAACCAGTGTTGAGTCTCATCATAAACCTCCTTATGTTAGGTCAACATTACTTTTAAAGCACATTTTCAACAACGAGGCAGTTCAAAGTGTTTTACATCATTTAAACATCATACAGTCATCAGTTATGAAACAAGCAATAAACATTACATTTAGTCAAATATGAAAATTATCAAGCAATTATGGATGAAATAATTTGATCAATGTTTCATTTACTACTAAACTCTAAACAGATGGGTTTTTAGTCTGAATTTTAAGGAACTCTGTGTTTCAGCTGTTTTGCAGTTTTCTGGGAGTTTGTTCCAGATTTGTGGAGAATATAAACTGAATCTGCTTCTCCATGTTCCAGACCTCTCAGGTCTTCTGGGAATGCAGAGCAGAACCAGAACCAGAAGACCTGAGAGGTCTGGAAGGTTGATACAGCAACCTTCCACGCTGTGGTGCTAAGCCATCCAGGGAGCCAGTGGAATGACTTTAAAAATGGGATGATCTGTTCTGTTTTAGTGAGAACATATCAGATTGTATTAAATCTACACAAAGCCCAGATTTAAACTTATGTCATTCATTCATAATAATTCATGGCTATCTTTAAAGGAGCATCTATTTGTGTCCAATGGACATAATGAAGGGAGACCCAGGAGTTAAACATGGGCATAGCTTTGTATCAGGAACCAACTCACATCTACTTGAGACGTTAAGTTTTATCCTCATGAACGTGACTAAGAACTCTGGAACGTTGACTGTAAATGTAAGTCTAATTTGCCGAATCAGTTGATTATCAGAGAATTGATTGATCTATTTTTCTTTTTTGTTTCCCCACCAGGGGGCTTTTTGTGGCTCTAGTGTCCCTTATTTGACAGTAGGCTGACAGGAAGGGGGTAATGAGAGGGGGGAAGACATGCGGCAAATGTCGTTGGGTCCGGGAGTCGAACCCACGACGGCTGCGTCGAGGACTGAAGGCCTCCAAATGTGGGTCGCGCTATCCCCTACGCCACCACAGCACGCCCCGTGATTGATCTTTTTAATCAAATTATTACCCATAACTAAAAAATATTTTGTCCACTTTCCCTGTGACATCTTTCTTATTCAAATACTTTTCGTCAACATTTGACATAATTTTACTCAGTTTTTGTTTTTTGGTTTTTTTGGGTGTGTGTGTGCATGTCAATGAGGCCATGTTATTAAAGTAAAACAATGTGTTATGTAACCATTCCCATTAGCAGTTCTCTTGTCGTAGCATTAGAGCAGATCTGAAGTGGAAGCTGTCCTTGGCAGTGGGTGTGAAAGGCTCTAGAAGGAGGGGATAAAAACAGCAGCTAATGAAATGAATCCCAGCCTTGCACCATGGCTCTGCAGTGGGAGGACGCCCAAATTCCATCAAGCAAATCTGGCCAATGGAACCCATATGGCTAATGGATTTGGGTTATGATATTGTTTTGGAAGGCTCTGCAACATGCTGTCCTTCAAATGTTACGGCAGCACACACCTCCTCATATCATTACTGCCGCAGAACGGAACGCACTTGATCAGACCCGGGAGGGAGCGATGCCCGGGAAAACAAAGAGGACGGATGTGTGAATAATGAATATGGTCACCTTAGTCATACATCACCATCCGTTAGAAGATGACTTGGATGACGGTGTCAGTGCTGAGAGCTGACAAATTTCTGCACCCTCTTCAGATTTCACCCCTCCATCCCCTCCCCTCGTCCCCTCTTGCCTCCATAATTGCTGGCAGGGGCAGAAATTAATCCACGCTGCAGCGACCCAAACACGTCTTTGTAAATTGGACACAGTAGGTCGGCCATTGGGAGAGTTGAGTAATGACACAGCAAGCTGCGGGGCCGAACTCTCTCTGAGATGTGATGCTTCTTAAAGGCACCAGGAGCAGGTAGCCAAGGTCAAGGCGGCCCAGTGGGTGGAGCTTGGCACTCATTTACCATTTCAAAACCAGGAAGAGTGTTCACACCGAGCAGGAATCAGACTCCTACATCCCACCTCTATCTCTACCTCTACCTCATATCATGGTTCCTCACAGAGTACTGACCTCTGGCCCACAGACAGTGCAACAAAATTGTGAGGATTTGAGTTTTCTTTGTGTTTATTTTAGGTTTCTGTGTTTGTTGAGTCTCCGTGTTGTCCTGTCTACCCCTTGGTTGTTCCCAGCTGTGTCTCCTTCCCTGGTTACCCTCTGTGTATTTAATCCCACCTGTGTTCCCTGTTTCCTCGTCGGGTCCTTGTCTTGTCTTATCCGTCTTGTCGAGTCTAGTTCGTCTAGTCTTCTGTCAAATCTGTAGTTTTGATTGTTACCAGTTGCTACCAGTTGTTAGCCTTAGTCTTCCGCTCATTCTGTGCTGCCTGGACTTTTGGATTATTTGTGTGCCATTCATCATTAAATCATCACTTCCCTCATTTCAACCTGGGTCCACAGCATCTTCCTCACCACCTCTCACCGCATATTTCACTATTCAATAATTATTACATTCATTTAGCATAAATGCTGACTCACACCATCTGATTTTAGATGGCCATGGGTGTCATGTGATGCAAAATCTTAAAATTTTCCACCACAGATAAGTTTTTTTTTAATTATATTACCAGACCACACAATGTTTTATTACTATCCCCTTTTTGCTTATATGAAAATATGAAATATTTTATATTAATCACATCAAATGTTATTTTATTCCCACATTGTTTTGCAGCAGAGTCCTCCACAGCGGTGCTGCTTCCTTTGGTCTCTTTCTTGTCACAAACTTTTCTGTTTCTGGTTTGCTCCCACTTTGAAAAACACTACCTCCCACTCTGTCCCAGTCCTCACAGTTTCCCAGAAGACAGCCTGTGGAGCAACTCAGGGCGTGAGCTGCCCTGTTAGCTGTAGTTCAGACGGTCACAGGACAGAGTTTATAGATCTGCCCCACAGCCAGCGGCTGCAGAGGTGCCAACAACAGTCACTATGAAGAATGGGACAGTAAGACGTCCGAGCTGCTGGGACGTCTGTGTCATCACAACCTTCATTCAGACCTCTGGCAGAACTTTATGAGCTCAGACTTAAACAACAATATGTTTATTTACTCTCAGGCAATGAACACCTGAATCTGTGATGAAGTTCTGTACAGTGATATTTTATAGAATATTTACCAAACCAGACGCTCTCCTATCCAGACCCTCTGACACTGTTTAGGTGTTTTCCTGTGGCCACATATTTAAATGTCATTATGATGTCATGGACAGGAGGAAGGCAGTCACATCATGGTCCAACATGTAGCACATGTTGCAGCTTCCTAGAATAATGGAAGGAGTCGTTTTCTTTTTGGTAGAAGTGTTGTTTTTGCCAAAATCACTTTTGGCGAAAACAAATGACAATTATTTTGACAATTATTTTAGGAAGGTGACAATATGAACAAACAGGACTGAGGATCCACTGATCCACACAGAACTAAGGGACAGTATTGTGTGTTATCCAGGCAAATAGTGTAATTTTATAGCACACTCAACTAACAATTTTATATGCAGTTGTTATAAAAATGCTTTGATTATCAAATACGGCTTAAAAGAAATTTGATTTAGCAATTTAATGCCTTAAAAATGGGCATCTTTTTAAAACTTCTGATCTTTCTGAAACTCATCACACAACATGATTCCTCTGTTAACCATTTAACGTTTACCAGGGTTTCACTGAGAAGTAGCTCATATAATGAGCCCAGCAGATCTGCAGTTCCACCAGGTGTTGGTAGTTTGAAGGAGCTGATGAGTCAGGATAGGAGAGCATCTGGTTTGGTAAATATTCTATAAAATATGTACAGAACTTTATCACAGATTCAGTTCTTCATTCTCTCAGAGTAAATAAATATATTGTTGTTGAAGTCAGAACTCATATAATGTGAGTTGTGCTCCACTCCCTCCCTGAGAGGCAAGGGCCCGGCCTGTAAGGCCGAAGCTGGAAGCTGCAGCTTCAAGGAGGAGCTGGACCTTGAAGGCGGAGCTAGGTCCAACCAGGTATTTTGCACAGCTGAACGGTTGCTATGGAGATTAAAGGATTTCTAAAACATGCATGAAAGAATCATTTGTAAGTGCAGGATTGTAACTGATCTTTTTAAAGTTCCTTATAAACATCAGAATTATAAAGATCTAAAGGGTCTGAAACCATTTCTGAGCTGCCTGTCATATATGAACCATGTTGATGCATCAGTTCTTCAGAGTTTCCAGAACCAGATCTAAACACAGTCAGGCAACATTTAGTTTCTTTGCTCCTCAGCTCTGGAACAAACTCCAGATATACACAAACTGTTGGTTTAAATCAGGACTGAAAACATTCTACTGACAGCAGCTTTGGATCAAAGACTAACTTATTAACTATTACATTCATCTGTTTCTTTTATGGATTCCCTTCTGTCTTTTCATATCAGAAACTTTCCCATTTTCCATTTAAATTTGACTGGGAGCCAATCGGACAGGTGAGCATGGCAAATAACATAACATTTCAAAAAATATATTTTATATATTTAGATTTTATAATAAGGATTGAAAACATATTAGATTTTATGATTAAATAAACATTTGAAAAGAAAAAATATTATTAAAAAATATATTGATTTCAAACTTTTTATTTTTGCTTTTTTTTCTCACCTTCCCTTAAACTTTCTGATGCTGCAGCGTTTATTTTGAACAAAACTCTCAGAGCCTCCCATCAGCCTCTGGGCTGTTTCATTTTCCAATAGGACTAAAGTGTTTGGTTTTGTGCTGAGGAACAAAAGTGTCTACTTATCTCTAAACTGTGTTTTTTGAGTACTGAAGTACACAGAAGACACAGCATGGTGGCTGATCATGACCACCGGACCGCATTTTGGAGTCTCTGTGATTGATAAAACATTCAATAGTCCAACGTATCTCTGCACATATGCAGACCAGGGTTCTGCTTGTTGGTTCTTTTCATTCAAATAACTGGTTATTTATCTTTATGAAACCAAAACTAAAAAAAAATAAAAATCACCTTCTATCCCTGCACACCTGCCTCTGCTGTCCCTCTCTGCTCCAGAGCTTTGACTATACCAGAGCACTGTGGGAGAAGTGATGATGATAAGCCTGTCCTCTGAGACAACAATGGACCAGCTGAGGTGAGACTGATGGCTCTGAGTCCGGGGAGGAAGTCAGAGAACTTTCCAATGTTCAGAACTGCTCCAGCTGTCATGAAGCCCAAACAGAAGTGAAGGCTGTCAGGGTCACTGTCTGCACAGGAACGTGCTGCAACTCAGCTTCACCCGGAACCTCAACCTGCTTCTTTTATTCTCAGCAGTGATGTACATTTCTTCAGAAGTGACCCAGAACAAACCGAACCGCCTGCTTACACATATTTCCCCGCTAACTTCGGGGTTAAATGTCGGAGTCTCTCCTTACCTGTACGGCATCCTTCCCCGGACCGGGCGGCTGTTCTTCCCGTCCAGACCGACCACCCGGACCGCCGCGGCTCCCCGCAGGTCGGCAGCGGATTGGAGGACAGATGTGGAAATGAAAAGTCAGTTCGAGATGTCAGAAAGGAGCGCTAAAGAAAACCACAGGCAAGGAGGCAGAGAGCGTTTCCTCCCGGCTCTGTTGTCCCTGCTTCCTCCGAAGGTCCTCAGAACTCTGACAGAAGTTGTTCGGGAAGTCCAGTCAGACCGGTTCGCCCTCCAGGAGCGACACCGTGGCGGAGCTGAGATTCACTGCTGCTGCTGCTGCTGTGTGCTGGAGGCTGGAAGATGCTGGGGCGTGTTCTTCAAGGAGGAGGAGGAGGACGGACAGAGGATGCGCAAAGATGCTTCAGAGTGAGAAAGAAAAGTTTGGAAAAGATGGTCAGCTTTGTTTCTGGACAAAGAACAGGGTGATGGCTTCTGCTGAGCCTAGAAAGCATGTGACTCCTGGGTAGACCTCATGTATGATCTAATATTCTGTTTCATTCTCCTTACATTGAAACCGGAGAGCTAGAAGAAGATCTGACCCTGAGGATACACAATCAAGATCAGGAGGTGATCAGATGTTCAAGATCAGATGTTCTCAGTCACAGTGTCATCAGTGACTGAGACTGAGTGGTTTTATACCAAAATGCATTTGAAGTAGTCCTCACATTTTGTTGTGCAGAAAACAAGCACAAGGTTTTGGCCGTGTACTTCTCTCTATTCGACATTCCTCCCCATGCCGGGTCGAATGCTCCAGTTTCACTGAAGAAGAAAGATTTTTAAGGAATTTGGCCATGACAACGTTTTTTCAGAACTTCTGATCAATTTGAAAGTCCTACAAGAGAACGACACGACGATGCCAAACAACACTGTTTTTCTGGAGACAACCATAGGCTCTCATCGTATTGGGAGTTTTACAAGAAAATTCAGATATTTTCTGTTAACACAACCTGAATTTCAAGGTGCTGAATCAGCAGTTTGTGGACCTCAGAGCAACACAGCAACTGACAGATCTGCCACCAAACAGCTGGAAAGAAAAGGCGTGGCAGAAATACCAGGGATGGTTCAGGTCTGTGTTTGGTTCTCGAATGATTCAAGTACTTCGATTTTTTTAATTCTTTGAGTAAAATGACCTGTTTCAAAGCTTCGTTAAATAATGTTTTATCATTTGGTGCACCGTGCTCCAGCTGAGTGATTGGTTATGTAACTCAACACTCTCACTTCCACCTCTGAGTTGTTGCTAATAGCTAAGTGCTAGCAGCATAACATGCAATTTTTAAATTTGTTACGGGGGAGATTTTATTGATTGACTGATGAAAATCTAGAGGCGAGACGAGGAGAGGTGACGTGGAGTAATAAGACAAACCGGAGAGTAATGACAGATTATGAGGAGCTTAAATACTGGAAAGGTTGAGAGCTGGACTGAAGACCTGGACTGATGAACTAATTCATTGCAAGTGTGATTAGTTGGAGCAGGAGCCAGACTGAGGAGGGGGAAGAGAAAGTGACACAGACCAGATATATTAATTGAAATACAGCAAACGCTTTATAGAATCAATGTGATGAGGGTAACAGTACTTGTTATATGGGTTCCAGAACATCACAGGTTTAAGGGGAATGAAATGGCAGACATGATGGCTAAAGAGAGTACCAATCAGGTAAGGATATATATTAATGTTAGTTTTAGTAAAACATAAATAAAGGGTATAATTAAACAATAAATGAAAGAGAGGTAACAAAAGTTAAGAGTAGAAGGAAGGAAAAAACCGAGGTTTTAAAAAATCTGAAAGAGAATTGAAGAAATGAGAAGAACAGAAAGAAACAGGAGAGAAGAGATAATTATTTCAAGACTTTCGACACACTGGATTGAAAAGCTCATTATTTTTGATAAGGGAACATCAGACAGGGAAATATGACTGTGGGGAAGATGAGACAATAGAGCATGTTATTTTGCATTACAGGAATCACCAAATTAAGAACCTTAGTAATATGAAAATAGAATTGGACATTGTTTATCTATTTCTCTTTTTTTTGTCATGTGGTCCACACTCCTTACCAGTTGGTGGTGGTAATGCTTACTTAACGTTTTTTGCCATCCACCAATAAACATAAGTTTATTGGTGTTATATATATATTTATATTTTTACTTCTATTTCTATTAATTTCAGCTAACTAAAATATTTCCTCAATTTTAGATTTCCTTATTTTGTAAGTTTTAGTTAACTATAGTAATCTTGCTGGGAATAAAGCAGAAAGCTGACTCAGCACATTGGTGAGCCGTGCAGACAGCCTGTGATATCCAGTGATAGTTTTCCAGCGTATATTTGTAAAACCTCGGTGGCGTCTCGGATGCCTGCATCTGGCTGCCAGCCGGTCCTGAGCAGGAATTCTGAATTATTCAGCTGACCCACAGCAGACTGAAGCCGTCATGTGTTAGACAGCTTGGCTGACCTCTGCCTACAACAGGGAACCCCAGCACATGGGGCCGCCACTGCAGAAACACAAGCAGGTTGCATAACATCCCATTCAAATTTAAACTGACTCACAATTTAGGCCTGGTTCACAATTTACTGCATGGCTGGAGTTTTTTTCTGTCTTTTGTTGTTGTTGTTTTTAACGCTCGTCTTCCTCTGATCAGATGCAGAATGTGTTCTGCTTTCATAGCGAGGGATGAGAATGATAAATTATTCACCTGATCCAGCTTTTATGTGCGGAAGCCGAGCTTCCAGCAGCTCATCACACATCAAGCAGTTAAGCTTTTTAATAGATACACAGTGTCTGTTTATGCTACTCTTTAATGCATCACATTAAGTCAGCCTGTGTCAAGCACAATTATGGAAATGACTGGAGTTAGACAGGAACGTATGAAACGCTATAAACCAAAACATTGTCATAAATTTTCAGAAAAACATAACGTGCCTCCTTTAATGTGCTACAATTACCATAGTGGCCATTAGTGATATTAGAGTGAAGCTTTACTGATGGCAGGGATCATGATTGGAGCCATAATTTCCCAGGATAACGTCTGTCACTTTTACAGAGCCATTGACACTATGAATACATGCCATTAAAAAAAAAATCCTCATGTCATATATGGTCACTTTAGAAATGATTTATAATCTGTATTTTAGCTTCTCCCCCACTTGCCCTCAATTGAAACGTTTCCCACTTTGTCAAGGTTGAGCTGATCTGACCTGACTGACACGGACATGTTCTCATGTTTGTAGTCAAATGCATTAATGTCCGGTCGTGTGTGTGTGTGTGTGTTTCTACTCAGAAGGAGATGAAGGAATGTGTTCACTATAAGAGCCTAGCATTAATCCACTTTGGTCTCTAGCTGAGAGACTCTACAGTAAAGAGTGACTCTTAACAGAACTTGCCTCTTCTGTTAAGAGTCACTCACATTTTACAAATAGTCTCACTGTGCATCTTCAGACAAGAGGTTCATATCACCTGTAGGTGTTGCTTACATTTTAAATTGTGCCGCGGTTTCAGAGGTGGCCTCTTCAAATTATGTAAATAAGCTACTTATGTTCTCTACTCAGGAACCTTCCAGAGACCTTTGCCCTCTAATTCGACACTGCAGGGTCTGACTGTGCTGAGTTTTAATCGACCCTTGTCAAAAAATATTGAACGACCACTGTTGTGGATTTTCACCTGACCACAATTGTAAACAGGTTTGGAGTTCATCTACATACATTCAAAATAACTTAATGACAAAATAAAAGTTACTAAACTCTCTGAAAGGTACTAAAGAAAATGCTTGATTAAGTTACAGTCAGAGTCAAAATGATGTAAAATCAACTTTAATCAGCTTTACATAATGTTATAATGTTATTCCGTCATCTAAACCGCTCCTACAGTGTTGCTTTGATTCTTTTATGCATGTTTGAGGAATCCTTTAATCTCCATGGCAACCATTCAGCTATGTAAAAGGCCTGGTTGGACACAGGCACAGGTCCTCCTCTTTTCCTTTGGAGCTGCAGTTTCCCAAGCTTCTGCCTCACAGAGCAGCCCTCTCTCACCACTCCTCCACTCAGCTCCTTCAGACTAGCAGCAGCAATCAGCAAACACCTGGTAGACCTGGGCATCTATGAGCTCATTATAGAAGCTACTTCTCAGAGCAACGCTTGTAAAAATGTTGTTAGAAGGTTAATAGAGGAGCTATGCTTTGATGACTTCCTGAAGGTGGAGTTTCAAAAAGAGCAGGAGTTTTTAAAGAGACAGAGGCCCAATTTTAAGGCATTAAATTACAAAGTAAAACGCCCTTTAAGTCATATTTGATAGACACAGCATTTTTTTAATAACTGAAGGTAACATCCTCTCCCTGGGCTGTCACCTTATCGTGGTGGAGGGGTTTGAGTGTCCCAATGATCCTAGGAGCTATGCTGTCTGGGGCTTTATGCCCCTGGTAGGGTCACC
>CAEFZY010043091.1:0-16089 GCA_903066815.1 Brachyrhaphis roseni
GTCTTTGTCTTGTTTGTCTTGTTTTGTCTTTGTCTTTACTATCTGTTGTGTCTCAGGTAATGAATGTATGTCTCGGTTTCTTCTGCAGTTTTGTTGTTATTTCACATGCTGTTTTCTTCTTTTATTAAACTGTGTAATTTCTGTGACGCCATCACGCATTGTTGCATTTTATTGTGACCAACACGTCGCTCGCCGGGACGACCTGGGATCCAGAGGAAGAGAGAGAGCCTGACTTTTTCTAAAAGTTAACTTATTTAAATACTCTTTTTCTTAACAGTACATATCCCTGCTTTAAAGTCATAGCTTGATAAACGTTATGTATCCTGTAATCAAGAAAAAATGAATTAAAAAATGAATTTACTTTTACTTTGACAGCAATAAAATAATGTTTTTTAATTTCTGAAATCCACTTCCTTTTGTGTCTTTTCAAACTCCCAGTTGATTGTAGCAGATGGCAGTTTTTACTGTGCCAGATTCTGGTTCTGCTGGAGGTTTCTTCGTTTTAAAAAGCAGTTTTTCCTCTTCACTGTTGCTACATGCAGTTTTGGTATGAGGGATTGTTGTAAAGTCAACAACACAATGCAAGTGATTGTCACTACCCATGCTTGGGTAAGTGAATGCTGCAGGATAGAAACTTTTTAATCTGCTTTCAATACTAAACTGAGCTTAATGCACTGTTTGATAACTAGGACCAGTTGGGATGTATCTGAATTTAAATTATTTTTTTTAGATATACACACTTTGACATACACATTTATAATGTACATATTGAGCAAATTTTCATTGCAAGGCCCTAATAATAATAAAATAAATAAGTAATGATAAAAACCATCAATATAAATATACAACAAAAAGACTAATGGGAGTTCAGTAGTGTTATTGCATTAGGAATGACTCTGTCGTGGAATCTGGTTGTTCTGTGTTTGAAGCTGCTGAAACTTTTCCCAGAGGGCAGCAGGGAGAACTGACCATGGTGAGGATAGAAGGGTCTTTGTGATTGGTTGAGCCCTGGTCAGGTAGCAATTGGGAGCGGTGTCAAGGATGGAAGGAAGCTCAGTACCAATAATTTTTCTCAGCACTCTCTCCATGTGTTACATGCTACAAACCATACAGAGATGCTGTATGGTTTTTATGTGCAGCAACGTCTGCACATAAAAAGTGCAGACGTTGCTGAGCTTTCTTAACCAGATCAGAGGTTTGGAGGGACCAGGTCAAAGTGTCCTGGTCCCTGCAGCATCATTGATGAAGGGAGGATGTGTGACCTGGTTGATTTTTTTTCCCAACAAAACAAAATAAAAAAATTTGTTGACACACTGACCACATGTGTTGTACGTGGTCAGTGTGTTAGATTGCTTGCATCACACCAGTCCACCAGATGTTTAATCTCTTCTCTGTTGACCAGTTTGTTGTGTCCCTGATGAGACGAACCACTATAGTATCATCCACATACTCAACGATGTGATTCTTATTGAATCTGGCATGACAGTCATGGGCCATCAGAAGCATTTTTATAACAGGTGAAAGTAAGTTTCTTGATTGCGCTATAAAATGACACTCTGTGCCTTGAAAATATATAATGCCGCAGCTTTAAAACTATGTAAAATCAAAAAAGAATTATAGAAAGGTCCTAATGCCACCATTAGGACCTGCAAAGACAACCAGCTCCTACTCCACAGCTAAGCTCACGTTAATTGAGGTAGCCAAAGATTTTCATTTGCTCATCATTCCTCAAAGTCTCAACCCAATAGCTGCAATTTCACTGAGTGAGCAGAAGAGGAGCCGTTAGCCCTCTCCATAGTGTCACGACTGTGGTCGTCAAACCTATTTATATTGAGTGCAGGTGCTGGCCTAGGACTGAAGATTGGAAGACGACGGGGGGACGTTTTGATTGGTGGGCTCCCGAAGAGGACGCCCATAAAAGCTCCTGACGTGGACTTCCTGACAGCCCCTCCTCTCCTCATCTCAGCTGCCGCACTGATTATTTGTTTGTTTGTTAAACTGTTTAGTTGAAGCCGTAGGAATGAGCTTCCATTTATGTTATCATTAGTTTTTTCCTGTTTTTTTTTCTTAGTTAAGGTAAGTTCTTGTCATTTGGTTTATTTCTTTTTCATTAGGTAAGCTGATTATTTTGCAGGTAGTTTCTTTTGTTTGTTGTTTTGGCACAGGGCTCATTCTGACGTTAAATGCTTCATTTTGTTACCACCAAACTCAAAGAAACATCTTTTAAATAATAAATATACTTGTAAAAAGTTAGTTTGGTGTGTGCTGGCTGTTTGGGATGGGGAGAAGAGGGACCTTTTTGTGTTATGACCTGACCATCCCTAGATGGGTCATAACAATAGGTTATTTTCCTTCAATCAGTGAGTAAAGCATAAATACAGGAAATGTAATGTCTCAATTAAGACGGCAAGGACGGAGAAAAGGAACAAAGAAAACTGAAAACTGCCATGCTCATACCCCGTATGAGCATGGCAGGACTTAATTCACATCATGTGTTTTAATCAAGTCAGTAACCATACAGGTTGCCATTGAGCTGGGTGTGCCCCGCCACCCAGACATGTTTAGCCTGGAATATGTGTCTTCCCACTACCGTCTGTACAAGTGAGCCAAAGAGCCACTTCTGTTAGCCTGAGTCTAGAACCACCTATAGGCTGCAGGTCTGAGGCATTTTGTTATCATCTTTCCTATAGCTTGATAGGAAGCCTGATCCAAATTGGCAACCCACATAAATAAAATGGTGAAATAATATTGACCACAAAACAACTGTATTAATAAAATATATCAATGTTTTTCCTACACAATCCTAACAAACGTTATTATTTATTTACTATTAATCTATGTTTATGATTTGTTCTTTTAAATTGCCATTTATATTATTTTTCGGTCTCAGGAAATGATTGAGGGATGAAGAGACTGATGTCTGGTTCTTTCTCCCCCCCCCCACAAGATTATCAGGACTATGGTAATCCCCACCCCCCGCCTCTCCCCTCACCATCACAGCAAATCAAGTGACAGAAAAGCTGCGGAAGCTAAATCCCAGGAAGGCAGCCGGACCTGATGGACTGTGTCCAAGACTGCTTAAGGTCTGCGCCGCCGAACTGGGAGAGCCACTGGAGCACATCTTCAACTGGAGTCTCAGTTGTGGAAGACATCATGTCTCATCCCTGTCCCCAAGAAACCACATTCAAGTGAGCTTAACGACTTCAGGCCAGTCACTCTCACATCACACTTGATAAAGACCATGGAGAGACTGGTTCTGGGGATACTAAAGCCACAGAACCAGTCTGTGGCTGAAGTGCACTAGACCCACTACAATTTGCATATCAGGAGAAGGTGGGCGTCGACGATGCCATCTCATATCTCTTGCATAGGACACACTCTCTCCTGGACGGGGGGGAAAAGTGCTGTGAGAATCATGTTTTTTGACTTATCCAGTGCTTTTAACACCATCCAACCATCCAGACTGAGTGAGAAGCTCCTACAGATGGGGGTGGATGCTCACCTGGTATCCTGGATTACAGACTACCTGACAGAGCGGCCACAGTTCGTCAGACTGAAAGACTGCCTCTCTGACACAGTCATCAGCAGCACCGGAGCGCCACAGGGAACAGTGCTCTCTCCAGTCCTGTTCACCCTGTACATGTCAGACTTCTGCTACAACACGGAGTCATGCCACATGCAGAAGTTATCGGATGACACCACGATTGTGGGGTGTATCAGGGATGGGAAGGAGGAGGAATACAGGAACCTGGTGGAGAACTTTAGACCAAGGAGATGGTGGTGGACTTCAGGAGATCCAAGTCTGCCCTGCTGCCAGTCACCATCGAAGGAGTCAAGGTGGAGGTGGTGAACACATATAAGTACTTGGGAGTTCACCTGGACGATAAACTGGACTGGTCAGCCAACACCAATGCTATCTACAAGAAGGGGCAGAGCAGGCTGTACTTCCTGAGGAGGCTGAGGTCCTTCAATGTCTGCAGCAAGCTCCTTTGGATGTTCTACCAGTCTGTCGTTGCCAGCGTCCTCTTCTATGCTGTGGCATGCTGGGGAGGAAGCATTAAGAAGAGGGACGCTGGACGACTAGATAGGCTAATAAGGAAAGCTGGCTCTGTTGTGGAGACGGAACTGGATTGCATCTCGTCAGTAGCAGACAAAAGGACCCTGAACAGGCTACTCAACATCATGGACAACGACTGCCATCCACTCCACAGTCCCATCATGCAGCAGAAGAGCATGATCAGCCGGAGACTACGCTCCCTGACATGCTCAACAGACAGACTGAGGAAGTCATTTGTACCGAAGGCCATAGAACTATACAATGCTTCACTGAAGGGCAGGAGAGAGGAGGACTCCTCTGCATAGTCCATTAACCCTATGCACATATTTATTACTGTTCACATGCACACATCTACCTGCTCTAGTATTTTTATCTATTGTTATCTATTTTTATCTATATTTTTATCTATTATTCTTTGTCTGCTGTGTGTAATGTCTTATTGTGTCTGAAACTGCTGGGAACTTGAATCTCCCCCTGGGGATCAATAAAGTATCTGTCTATCTATCTTTAGGTTCTGCGATTTCTCTCCTGATCCATTCTGTCTATCAAACATCCCACTGGGCACCACTGAATATCGCTGACACATTTTTTTAATGCCCCTATTAAATATCACTGTAACTATTTTGCCTGTAATGTGTGTCTTCCCACTACCGTCTGTATTTTTGCCAGAGGTTTTAAGGACGGTGTAGGATCAGGTGGACATTTTAAAAGACGTCTGTTGATAGCAGCTCACTGCGGCTGCGCAGTGTCCGTATCTAAACAACCGTGACAACAGTTAGTGGAGGTTGGAGGGGGGTCCTATTTAGGTCCCGCAATGACAATTTAGCTGACCTTAATATTTTCCGTGTTTTGTTTTGGTCATTATTATTACACTTATTGTTGAGATGTGTGATAGTTTGTCTATCAGACATTTATAGTAATATGGAATAAATCGCGTCCCGTTTTGGTTCAATACGGGCGGAAACAACAACCACCTGTCATTTTAGCTTAAGCTAACCTGAATATTTACCACTCTCTTGTTAATACACTGACATTACTTACCTTCTGTCCTTCAACCACTTTGAAAAGATTTTCTTCGTCTCTCCAACAACTTTATCCCTCTTCTGTTTTCTGTTTTGCGCCCAGAGTTTTTCCCTGTTGTCGAGGCACTAATACAGTTCAAATTTAAAAGAAGGGCCGCCGCCCGAGCTATCTGTATGGGAAGGAGAGCGGCTGGCAGGAGGGGAGGGGTGCCTAATCAGTGCTGTTCCTCTGTTATTGATCATTTCATACACAAACAGCTGTTAAGTACATAAAATGCTGACTAGAAAAAAATTCCCCACGTTGTTTTTGCGCCCCCTAATGTGCAGCGTCCCTATGCGTTGCATACGCTGCATAGCGGCCTTTTGCGCCACTGGTGTGGCTGATCTCCAGCTTAAAAGAGGAAAGAATTTGCTTCTTTTGATAGTGTTGAAAGAACCTAATGAAAAGCAGCTGCTGTTTCCTTTCTGTCTGCTGCACTCACTGACCATCAGCTTCACGGAGATAAAGAGCATTTTCAGTTCAACGATGGTTACTATTAGCTATTGTTATTTTGGAACCATTAAGTTTGTGCTTAATGTATTTTAATTGTAGTTAAATTGTAGAAATCACAATTCGAAGTGTACCAAGAGAACCATCAGGTGCTTTTTGGATCAACTAGAGGTATACTTTCTACACTTTAAGTATACAGAGTTTATGTAATATAAACACGCTTAATGGTTGTTCAAATTTCATAATATCTATGACTTACTTGTGATCCTCTGTGTGAACTGCAAACACTGTAAAAGTGTATGGGGAAATTTTTCTGCCGTAAGTCAAGAGCACACAACTTCAGTCTGAAAGCAGGACTTCATGTCTTTGTTCTCTAAACTTGTAATGCTTGTACTCAAAACTTTTGTACCCTTTCAAATATTCACTGCTATCTCAAACCTTTATCCTTGTGCTCAAAACTTGTCTCTGCTCAGATCAAATCTCCGCTTGAAAACCTCTCTGCTCGCTTGCAAATTATTTTCTGCTTGCAACCAAAACAAAAAAGCACCATCCCTTGGCAATGCGCAGTAGAGTGCATAATAACATCACATGTAGTAAGTGTGCCAAGTACACGTGGATGGTAATGATGGAGAATATTTGGCGATTTTATAGTTGTTAAATTCCTGCTCATTATGATCCGCTATGGTTGTCGTTTCCTTAGGACTCAGAATTGTAATGTTTGTCAAGTACGAATGACGTTCAGGTTGGATGCAACCTGGTTCTACAGACACGGGTCACATTTGAAAAGATCAGAAACTAATCGGATTTAGGAAAACATTTTCAAGTGGCCTGGGTAGCATTTGTCAAAGTTGGGTCTGTGTTGTGATGCAAGACTCTCATGAAAAGACCAGATACAGGTTGCATAAAAGCAAACAAATAAATCAGATTTGGGCCACTTCAGGCTGCAGTGTAGCCTTAGACACCAGCCGGCAGCACTGGAGAAAGCAGGACTATTGAGTAATCACAGGTCTTCCCTGGTACACCAGCTGTTTGGTAAAGCAGAGTCAGATGTCTGAACCATCTTCTTACCGCCTGGTTTTGGCTGCTGCTGCTATGACTGCTAGCTGGGGACTTCCCTCTGCTCCTCACTTGTGTCTCCACCACTGGAACTGGTTCAGGTTCAATCATAGGTTCTGGTACTTCTATCACTACTGCAATACACAATAAAGTTCATTATAACTGTTCCACAACAGCCAGCACATGTGTGTCCTTCCTTTGAGACAGATAAAAGATTTAGATCGGCGTCAGTCTTCCACAGGCCCAATTTGATTTGATTTACTGTATATTATTTAACTTCTAAAGGCAGACATGACTCAGTGTATAAGAACAAAGGCAACTGTCACTGTCACTGTGATTGTGAATCTTTTGTTCTTTTGATTTTGAAGTATGGATCCAACTAAGAATATCCCAATTGGGTTTTTTGTTCCTTCAGTCCGAATCCTTTGATTTTGAGTATCGGCCGATACGGAGTCCCGATCCGATAATTCAAAATTACCTTTAGAAAATTAGAAGAAAGAGATAAGGTATGTCCCTTATTTTTTGTTTTATTCTTTGCCTACTCTTGAAATACAAACCCATGTGACTCTGCCTCCCATTTCCATCAGTACTACTGATAGATACTTATGTTATGTTCTCATTTGTGTTGAGAATAAATATTCATATACATTTGATCCCTGATCAGGATGTAATCCCCGATTCCAATCAAGTCTGAAATTATGTGATTTCCGGTCACATAATCGGATCGGAACATCCTCCTTAGATTCAACAAATCAATACGATTTTGTGCCTGGATAGAGATCTTCATTCTGAAAAGGGAAACCACTAGAAGAACCTCAGAAGTGAGAACATGCAAATTTACAAGGATGCTGTGATCCCTGATTCATGTACAATGAGTTCATATGTTTATACCGTCCTCTGTGTCGCTGTAGATTTCAGACTCAGAGTTGCCATTGTGGTTGAACTGTATTTCTGTGGGAAAAGGCTGTGCAGGACCATCATCCAAGAACTTCTGCAGCTTCTTCTGATACAGTTCACGGGTTGAGTCTGGATAGAACAACATGGAAAGAAATGCATGGTAAAACCACAATCGTCTTATAGAGGCCACACAACGATGAGATGTGGAAGTGGAGCTTCAACTTTCAGCAGAAAACAAGTCAAACCATGTTCAATGTTAAATGGACATAGTCAAAGTCTGGGGGTCTCATTTGCAAAGCTTGCGTATGCACAAAATGGGGCCTAAAACTTGCAAAGGTTGTTTCCAAGCAAATATTCTGATTTATGAACACAGTACCTCTGTATATGCCACTGTACTCATGAGCCATAAATATACATGAACTTTCAAATGAACAAAAGAAGTCTTTAAAGCAGTTTCAAACCTAAACCAAAGTCACACAATATTTAAGTGTTTTCTCACAATCCTATTCATCTCCTCAATGATCTCCAGGGTGAGATGTACCCCAGTTTTATTTTATTTTATACCACAGATTAAACACAAAATATGACAAGGTGTGAAGCGTTCACAGTGATGTAAACACTTAAATACATCTGTGTGTAATGTTTTGCAATGAACGCATTGGTGCTGATGGGAGCCATTGTAAATGGAAGAATGGAAGAATCAGGAAGGAATGAGTTTTCAGGAATCACCAAGATCTTCTGGCTCATGATGATGACTGGCTGATCGCTGACTCAGGCTCCCTGAAGCAGTGGCCCTCAAATGGCAGCACAGGGCCCTCATCCATACCACAAGACGTCTATTTCTGGACTTCTGGCCTTCTACTTGCTGTCTGTAGTTTGTGGTCAGTCCAGATCCTGATCTAGAAAAGACGATGAATGGTGATCTGTTCTGGATTTTCCAGGTCTGAAAAGCCACCACTCTGTCACTTCAGTTTGGTTTGAACGTCCTAAAGATGTAACATCGATTTGTTGACAGGCTGTCATTGGCTCAGACAGTTAAACACATCGGTGAAAACAGCTTTTAGAAAAAGAAGTTGGTGGTTTGCTAATTTTGGGTAAGCAAGTTCAAAAGTAAAACTAAGGTGGACAACAAAAAGTTTAACCCTCTAGTGGCCTTAAGGCAAAGCTCAGGAAGAACGCAGCAGATGTCTGACAGCAGGGGCGGGGTGTGAGGTGGGGGGTTTAGTACTGATAGATCAGATTTATTTATTCTCCCTCCAACCAGCACAAGACCAATGTACCTAAAAAGGGACAATATCCTGTAAAATCAACTTTTCATGTTATATGTTATAATGTTATTCCTTCATCAAAAACACACCTGGAATGTTGCCACCGGAGCCACATTAATCCTGTTCAAATACAGCTGTTCTGGGGTCCTGGCAACTATCTCCTAACAGCGTGAATTAGCAGACTGCAGAGTACTATGTGTTTGAATTAATGATAATGCAAAACTAACTCTCTGAAGCCACTTTTAGGAACAATGCTAGTCTCTACATGGGTTTATGGTGTCACAGCCAGTGCTGAGCACAGCAGTACCTATTGGGGCCTCATGTACTGATGCACTATTTCACTATAACCCATAGGGGGCAGAATCCCGTTTCCAAATCTCCAGATCTCAAAGGAGGTGTGCTTCAATATCAGACATCCCTCCCATTAAGGGTGTGCAAACTTGAATCACATGACTGTGGCTCCAAAAACAACGCTTTCAATTCCCCACTTCCCCAATTCCTCACATTGCTTTCTGCTTTGGTGAAATTACCTTTTGTCCCCTCTTTTTCCCGTAGTTGCCATTGATACCATTTATCAGATGAGTCACTTAAATAAGCACTGACATTCATAAGATTGACCATGTATGATTGAATGTGTGTGTGTTGCAGAACCTGAGGAGGGACCTTGTGCAAAACCTTTTATGTTCAGCTGTGATTTATAAAGAAAAATTGCATATTGGTGTGCATACCCAAGGTTTTATAAATCAGACTTTTTTTTCATTGTATGACATTTTTCTCTTTTGGATGTATTACACTTTTAGGATGAATCCTATGCAAGCCTTTATAAATGAGACTCTTGTTTTTTTTATTCTTGGACATGACTTGAAAAATCCTATTCACAGATATTTCCCATCAAATCAGTTATTTTGCACATAATAATATTCACACTTCATTGAGATTAGCAACTGACTGTGACCATGGAAGTAATTGAAGTAATTGATTCCGATAATTTGGACGAGTGAGCAAATACTTTTGGCAATATAGTGTATGTCAAGAATCAGTTATGTTTTGACTCGTCATCTGTGGGGATAGTGCATCACCTACAACAGACATTTTGTTCTGTGCAAAGTGCAGCTGGAAGAAGCACTCACCTACAATTGGCCCCACTTTCATTCCATTCTTTTGCAATTCGTCCCTCAGGCTCTCATCAGTAAGTGATGTGACGTCGACTTGCTCCACATGATGTTTGTTTGATTTCCTGGCGGCTTTCTGTGGCACAAAAGCAGACAGTTAAAACTCAAACTAAATGCAATCCTGGCACAAGTTTATTTTCATTCACAAGTCACTTCATCAGCCTCCCTGAATGGCATGATTAAAACACAACGATTGTTGCAACTCATTCAAAAATATTCTGATATTTTAAAATAAATATTCCAATATGGTTGCAAAAGAAAACCTTGCTTTAGCTGAACCAAAATAGATCAATTAAGTTTAGTAATTTTTGATCAAAAGTTGTCAGTTTAACAAATTATTCTTTTTACTTCTGGTTAGGAAAGGTCCAGATGTTTTTTTTTTTCTACAGACACATTCCTGATGGAACACTGGATGTAGTCCAGTACAGTTCCTGTGAATATCTCCAACTTGTGGTGTTCACATAAGTCCCACTCTGACTGAAACTGTCCTGCAGTTTGTTGAGTTCATCCTCAGGCCTGGTTGTAACCATCTTTTGGTGACCCTGGCTCTGCGTCTGAGGGGGTGCAGGTTGAGAACAGTAGGAGAGACAAATGGTCTGACTGGCTGAGGTCTGGGAGGGGTGTGGCTCTGTACGCATGCCTGATGTTAAAGTGATCTAAAAAGTTCTCTCCCCTTGTAGAACATTCCACATGCTGGTATAACTTTAACACAGTCATCAAGCTGGAATGCTAAAGTCTCCTGCAATTTGGGTGTTCTAAGCCACATCCCTACGTTTTTTTGTGTGACTCTTTAGCCGGACGCGCTGTAAAAGTGGTGATGTTTGGCACACTTGGCTGGTGTGTGTTTTTATTCAGCTTTGATTAACTTTGGCGGGATTGAAGGTTCACAATGATCTTGTGCAAGATGAGCCAGTGATGTGGCTTAATGGTGGTGAACTCACATCTTCCCCTTTCTCTCTGCTAGACTATAGCCAGTTCTTTAGATCGAAGCCTGTCATGAATGCTCAGGCTAGTTAGCATGGCTATCAATAATGGCGGGTAAAAGGTTTTCATACTAACACTTGGTCCAAACTTACAGTTAATTCACAGATTTGCCAGCTCTGCGCCACCCTACAGAAACCCAATGCAGAAAGGACCCGGTTGTACGTCTCCTCTCACAAGCAGACTGACAGAACAACTCACTGTTGAAGTTCTTTTCCCTTTTGAATTTCTCTATATTCACAAAGGTGTGACTGCTTTGTTGAGGTCCAGCAGAATTTTAACATTCTGAACCTGTTGTGGAGCATAAATCGGTCGATGTTAGTCATTAATTTAAATACACCCAAACCGATTAACTTCAGAGCATACTTATCTAACTTTTACTGAAAAAACTTTGCTACAGTTGAATCGTTCAGCAGCAGTCCCTCCACTGTTTGATGGGATGTGCAGAAAAAGAGCAGCAAAATCTCCAGAAGCAACAAAACACTGACTGTAATTCAGTGAAGTGTGGCTAACCACCAGAAATGTGAGGAAAGCCGAAGAGGAAATGCTCTGCGTCAATGAGGAGTGAAGCTGTGGTTCTCTGTGTGTGAAATAAGCAGAGTGCGCAATGCCAGATGTTCTTCCTAAGGGCAATCTAACCTGGATGTTTCATCATCACAACAGTCTTTTCTAGAGTGAAACTGTGTGCTCCCTCTTCTGCAGCAACACCCAGCTCCAATGAAGTCACATTTCATTGGAGCTGAAATGAAATGTGACTAAATGTGACATTTGACTACTCTCTATCACCTTATAGAGAGTAGTCAAATGTGCAACATGCCAGGACGTGTGGTTTCACGCTGAACTGCTTGGCAGAGTAACAATGGACTGTGTAGTTTGCTGTCACCAAGATGGAAAACATTTTCATTATTGCTATTACATATTCTTCATATTTTAAAGCAGGCTTCTTTCACAACAGTGGGACATAAAATAGGACGTATGGCAGAAGAATCCAACACTACAGCTAGACATCTGAAAAATGTCCGGAATGACTTTCTGGGATTCTTACTCACTGGTGCATTCCCTCTGTAATCACACTGGCATGTAAACACTAGGTTTCACAATACATTGCAAATAAAATCCAACATAAGGCTGGTCTTTAACTTTTAACCACATGTACAAAGAATTTCCTCAGTAAAGAGGATTGCCTTAGCAGTTATAGTAGGATGTGTGACTGTTCTGTTTGAAACCAAATGCTCCCTTTGCCTTCCCACATGCATGTCGTGTCATAAAGTCAATTTAAGATCTCCCTTTTTGTTCTCACTAGTCGTAATTCTAATTAAAGATTGAATGACACCATAATGCAAGATACCTTCAATGTATTTTAGAAAGGAGTCTATAAGATTCAATTAGTGTAAATTAAATTGCAGATATATTGAAAGCAAATAATGACTAGGCAAAACTACCTTAGATATTGTATTGTTGTAAATATCTAGTCAAAATTCCTTTGAAGATATCTCCAAATAAATTTGAAATATCTTGAACATTTTTAATCTAAACATTTCCTACATTTTAGATATATTTTTCTTGAATAAGTAGTTTGTCTAATCAAAAATCCCAGAGTGTATCAATTTAGAAAGTTCAATGAAAAACTGAAAATTGTTTTTAAAAAAAAGAAAAAAAAAGAAGAAAATTATTTTTTGAATGCACTCTGCTAGGCTTTCTTAAATAGAAACTTTTTAAAAATACTTTGACTAATTAGTTGAGCTAACTGTACTGTTTGATAACTAAGATGTGTGTGATTGAATTGAAATGATTTTTGTCAAGGGTGTTGAGACATCATTTGCTGTGAACAGGCGCCATAGAATCAGAGTTTCATGGGCAAATGGATGGAGCCAAATACAGGACAAAGGAAGAAAACCTGGAGTCTGATAAAAACTTGAGACTGGGGAAGAGCTGTTTTGCAAAGAAGAACGGAGAAACTTTCAACAACTAGAAGTCCAAAGCTGGTAGAGACAAACCCTAAAGCAGGGGTCACCAACGTGGTGCCCGCGGGCACCCGGTCGCCCTCAGGGACCTTGTCAGTCGCCCGCGGAGCAAGTTCTAAAAATAGCCATTGTCATTAGGTAGCACTGCCAAAAAATTATTCAATTAAATGTTTTTACATTGTAGTAATAACATTTGTTTATATTTAGAGTTTAAAAGAAGGAAATGATAAAAACGTTTAAAATAAATTCCTTTATGTATAAAACTCTTTTCTATGGTTAAAGTTCAGAACTATGCGCAGACGCCTGCAGGACATTATTAGAGGGCAGCAGCGCCTGCAGCTGTACGTACTCTGTGTACCTTGAGAGTTTCCTTTAAATCAATTTACTTTTGTTTATTTGGGTCTTTGATGTTTCCCGAGCTGATGGCTCACCCATTTGCGGACATCTGCTGCCCTTCCTGAGTGTTGCACTAAGACTGGGTTAAACGATTTAATCTAGTCGAATTTAATCTAGCCAAAAGAGTAGAAATAAAGCAAATATTGTTGCTCCACCTTCTCGCCCTCTGGACATGACACCACCTGATCCTGCGATCAACACCCTCCTCTTTCCGTGAACCACACGGTTAGGCTTCGGTTCCATGTCTTTATTATTTAGCATCGTCTGAAAAAAACAATGTCCGGTGCTCTTGTGGTTTAGGTTTGTGCTGATTTTTGCGCATTGGAAAGGTGGTTGTGCTCTTGCAGGTCAGGTGCAGTGATAGTTATGTGCTACTCTCCGATCTGTCTGACCTTTTTTTTTCGACATCTGCTGGTGACAGCCAACAGGTGACCCGTCAGCTGTTCAGTTCGTTCCTCTGTAAGTACACCTTTACACGGTTGCTGTTACTTCACATACTGAACAACTGACAGAGGCAATAAATCCTGTTTCCACACTGCTATGTTGTCAGCTGGTGAAACCTGTCTGGTCTGTAATGTTCAGCACATCTTCTGCCAACCTTTTGGTCGGCAGGTAAAAAAAAAAACAATCTGCAACACGATTCATTAGGAGCAACATGTAAGCATTCAAAAAGCTTACATGTTGAATTCTGTGAATTCTTCCCTAATCCTGCAGGACACTAGTAAAATTTCAAGCTAAGAGTGTATATTGTTTTCAAACTTTTAGCCATTTTATTTATAAAGAACACTTAAAATTTTGATAAAGTGGCATCACATGCAAAAAATCTTCTGCTGAGAACACTGCAGTTTGCTAAATCCATATGAATCTTGAGAGATGCACTTGTAGTTCCCACCAGTGCAGAGCTTGACCAACAATGGCAACAGGTGGCTCTAAGCACATCTGGATAGACAGTCAGGTAAAGACTTCCAGGCAATAGCAATTCCAGGGCATTTCCAGGAAAAACAAAATGAAGAATATCCTGAAATTCTACATGAAATGCAAATATAAACATCAAAACATTGGTGCAGATTATTTTCTCCTTCTTTAGGGATTTAAAATCCTTTATCCTAAAAAGAAAATGTGAATTCTTTTATTACACAGTTAATTTTCCATTCCTCTCTGCCGAATGTAAACCCTAGGAAGCCTCATTTCATAAACATACAGTAGCAACTTTGGACTTAGAAATTCAATTTACTGAGAAGCTCATTTGAACTTGTATTTGTGGAATTCAACCAATCTGTGCCTGCAGGGGTCAGTGCAAGTTCCAAAAACAACTCAACAATTCTGAGAAACAGCATCAAAGTTACGCAGGTGCAGGAGAATATGTTACAGATGTCTACAGTGAATGCACTATTATAATATTCTTAGTCTTTAAATGTAAATGATATAAAAAAAAAACATTAAGACTTACTTCAAAGTCAGACATTGGCATTGTCTTGTTAAAAACATTTATCAAACACAGAACATGAGAAGCTAAAGAAAATGTGTTTGAAAACACAAGCCTGGCAAGAATTCTTACATCCAACACAATCAGTTTTAACCTTATTTCAGAATAAATAAATAAAGAGAGCAGATTTCTGTTATCAGAGAACTAGAGCAAGAAGTAGTCATTTCATAAAGCATCTTTCACCCCCTGGTAGAAGTTTTATTTTCAATGGTAAGATTCAGTATTTCTCTGCATATGTAGGTGATTTTAAATTACTTCTAAATCCCTCATTGACACAATTAGCTAGGAGTAGAGAAGGACTCACTTGGAAAAACTTAGGAGACTTTTTAAGCAAAATTTAGAATAGTATCAAATGCAAAGCAGCTGATTTTGTTGCACAAAAAGAGAGAGACAGGTTTGACTCAATAAAGCACTGCAGCATCTGCAGGTGCATTCTTCTAACAAAGCAGTGAACCTAAAAGTTTTCAGAAATAAAAATCTCATTCAAGTCCAGATTAATTCAATATGATCTCCTCTCTCATGTTGAACTAACCCATGCAGAACTCTTCTAACAAATCCAGCTGTGTAATTTGTTGTTGAAATAGTTTCACTGCTGTCACATTTTAAATAGAGTAGATTATAACTATAATCACTTATATTTTTTAAAGTAACCTATACCCAACCCTTCTGATTCTTTGGTTCACGACTGTCCTAAAGACATCAGCACAAAATCAGCAGTTTATGTTCCTTTAAAAAACTTTACATTTTGTGAAATCCTGCCTTGAAAAGTAAACGTCATCACCTACTACTGATTTTATTGTCCGTAAAAAGAAAGTGTTTCTGCAGCTGGATGTTGAACTGGCAGCTGCTGTTGTGTTATGACAACTAGATTCACTGAAACTGAGACTGAAGTAGGAAAGTTCTGGGGGGAAGTGAAAGCTGAACAGTGACAATTTGATCAGATCTGTGGCCATGAAATGATTTAGACCAGGGGTGTCAAACGTACGGCCCGCGGGCCGGAGCCGGCCCGCCGAACGATTTAGTCCGGCCCGGGGGCTAAATGCATTATCATACAACAATGATTATTGAAAAAAAACACGCACTTCGTTTAATTGAAAATCTGCAGTTCCTATATTGTCCACGAGGGGCGCTGTGTTTTATTCAGAGCAGACAACATGATGCAACACTGCATCGGAACTAACAGCAGATGGCAGCACTGAGCTTCAGGTTCTGTAAACGGCTTTGATTCTATCG
Source organism: Brachyrhaphis roseni (assembly GCA_903066815.1). NCBI lineage: Eukaryota > Metazoa > Chordata > Actinopteri > Cyprinodontiformes > Poeciliidae > Brachyrhaphis > Brachyrhaphis roseni. The sequence goes on from CAEFZY010043091.1 coordinate 16,023, forward strand.
CCTTACCAGCTTTTTATTTTGGCCCTGGCAACCTCATCAACGAAATGTCTTTGTCAAAAAAGAGAAA
>CAEFZY010043092.1:0-13250 GCA_903066815.1 Brachyrhaphis roseni
TCATATGTTTTATCGTGTGACGCTACGGAGTTGTCAGAACGCTGGTTTGTAATCTATTAATAAAGTTTGACTGACCTGACTGTTTTGTTGACATTCCCTTTAGCGCAGCTCCTTCTAATGGATGCATAACGTAACCCCAGCCTCTACTGTAGCGTCTGTTCTATGCGCCTTATAATGCGGTGCGCCTTATATGTGGAAAAAATAAAAATGGGTCATTCATTGAAGGTGCGCCTTATAATGCGGTGCGGAAAATACGGTATGCTGTATTTTTTTGATTTCTTTTGTATTAGAGGAAATAAATTTGAACACCTTTCTTGTATAGTTTTGTTACAGCATCATTTAACTGCCATACTGCATTGAAACCTTATTGTTTTACTCAAGTTTATTTGTATCAGTCCATCACTCACCATAGAATACACGTTGATATTATTTTGCATCAGCGTTCTAAAAACACAGGCAACATAGCAAAAATAAATAAATAAAAAAATGCTGAAGGTCATCTGGAGTCTCTCAATACAGTTTGAGTCTGGCATGAATTACTTGTTGCCAGATATATTTTGGAGCTGCATTCATATACTTTCTGATGCATTGCTTTCTGATATTGCTTTGCACTCTTCTTGTATTAAAAAAAAAAACTCATTGCATTTTTATTGCTTCCTGGTGTGATTCAATCACACTTCATTTACACATGCTGTTAAAAAAATAAAAACAGTCTACAGATGGGCTGCGTGTCTTCTTATCATGCAAATGTGCTTTTCTATAAGGATGCCCTTCTGTCCAACAAACTTTTAATTCTTCTTTAAGATGAGGTTGGGAATGTAGCGATGAGCAAAACTTCTTGCTGATTTTGCTTTTATTTTTTTTATCCTCTTGTTCATCACAGCTGCAAGTGATCACTACCTCATAGGTAACAACATCACAGTTGCTGTTTTGGGAATAGTCATTCCGATTGGTGAGTACACTTTAACTATTCACATTGTTTTTGCTCTCTGCTTGCCTGCTTCTCCCTCCTTTGCTTGTGTGAAAAGTTCTGCAAACTGTGCGTGTGGCGTTTTGTGTCTCTGGCTGCATGCTGCATTATCCTGTATGTTTATGCATGAATGACAAGAATATTTTTTGTAAAATATATCAAACACATACAGAATTATTGAATATTTGCATGTATTTCTACTTATTAAGCTCGACAATGATTTCTGAGTATCAAATAATATATTAACGGCAATCAAAATGAGCTGTAATGCTATCGAACAACAGGCTCCCAGCTAAAGAATTCCCTTGTACCACGATACACTCATCAGTCAGTGAGTAATGTTAACATTATATTAATGAGAAATGGAGAACAAATTTGTTTTTTTTTTCCCATCACACTGGTCCAGCTATTACAACATTAGATCCATGTTTCCACTGTGATAATATTGTTCCATGGCTCTATATCAATCAAGGGCTCTGACAAATTATACGCAGTTGCTGAAATTTGTTTATAAATGATAAAAATTACTTGACTTTCTTAATTATAAGCATAATTAATAATTAAAATGCTATAATAAGTTCAATTAAAATTTCTTCTGTAAGGCACAACAGATTTTCAGAGTTAAACACAAATGTATACAAGCACCATTCTGAGAGAGATGTGTGCATCTGTTGTTGCTGTTATAACCTGACATTTTCTGCAGTTCAAGATTTGCATCTCTTACAAAATTTAAGAAACTTGGGTTTTTAGACTTTAAAATGGGCAAATACTGGTGGGTAAAAAATATCTAGGAGCCCTTTCCTAATTTGTGAAGATCAACACAAATTTGCCATACTTAAATATAATGCTTGCTTCTTTTTTTTCCATTTTGAAAAGTAAGAGTAACAAAAATTGACATATTTTATTTATACCCAATTGAAAGTTGGGTCTAAATTAAAATGTATTTTAAAGTTATTTGAGAAGAATTGAGAGGGCTCTGGTCATTTTCTCAATGATGATTTGTTTTTTTAAAAAGCGATTAGTTCTGCAATTTCACTTTCATTGATTGCATAATTTCACTCTTATGCATGGAATTTAAAATCATTTACTGTGAGATTAACAATACATAGATATATTCTCTTTTCTGTTAAGACTTTTTTACACATCTTCATGTGAAGGGTTCTGTGTACTCTGAAACCATCATTTGACTAGACATTACATCCTGTTGCACATTAAAAACAAAACCCGTTCAGTAAAATTATTCTATTCTTTTAGCTCTCAATAAAATTAAGACCATATTTTCTGGAAATATTTAATAATTTCATGGGAAAAGGGCTAAATGGGCAAATAATGACCTTTTAGTGCCAGAACATGCTGCTAATTGACATCTCTTTCATTCCTAATTTTGAATAGTCACAGGAGCTCAAAGACTTTTTATATGCACTTTTTTTTTTTTTATTCTTGTTTTATCCTCAACAGTGGAGATATGAGCTCATTAAAAAAATAACCCCTCAGAGACAGTTAACTCTTTCAACCTCATCCCATATTCTGTCCTGCCAGTCGTCGCTGCTACAAATCCCTCAATATAAATTTTTGGCATCTTTGAAACATTAATTATTGTTGGAAGTCCACAAGGGCTGGGATTTCAGCAGCCTCGACTCTGCATTCTCCTCCAGTTATGCACCACCCACTGCTCCATAAGAGGGAAGCGTACCAGCCCTGATTAAAAGTATTTAGTAGAAGTCAGGCTGTTACAATGCTCTCTAATTGGAGTGAAATATTGTACAAAACCCAAAAGCTGATGTTTCTTTTTTTTTCAACCAATAAGCATTTAGGCAAGAACAAAGATGGATTAAGTCACACTGGGATCTTTTTTTTGTCTTTTGTACAACAAAAGTGCAATTAGATTGGGCTTCCGTTGGGGATGAAAGCACATCTAACGGTGTGAGCACACATATTATCATATGCAAACATAACTATTTTTCTCACACTGATTTGTCTGTTAGTTCCTCATACAAAGTCTGTTCACACACACATTGGTTTTGCAGGGCAGTTGGGCATTAATGCCAGTATGGTAATGAGTGGAGAGAGACGGCGCTTATCTCAAATCCTCCAAAGCCCTCCCTTCCTTTCCTCTCTTCCCCTCTCCATTCTCCTCTAATAACTCCGTCCAAAATACGCCACGGCCAGACCGTCTGTAGATACTCTTTCATTTTGCAGTCGAGGCGAGCACAAAATTATAAATCATATCCCAAATGGAGCACCGGGATAATGTGCTGATGACAGCTAAGCAACCTTGCAGGACTTTTATTAAAAAAACACAAGAGCTAAATCAATTGCCTCTGGTCTTGAATGCTACATGCTTTTATGTTGCAACCTTTATGTTTGCCTCTATTGATGTAGGTGTGTGTGGGGGTGTGTGTGTGTGAATATTGAGGATGGGGTTTTATAGTATATGGATGATTGTGAATGGAGGCACTCATTGAGGTAAACTGTGCATGTTGATTAATGTTTATGTGTATCATTCTGTGAGATGAGGGGGAACATGCAGTACTGGATCCACAGCTTATTTCTTTATAATTTGCTTTTAAGTCGTCATGAGCCGGGTTGCTAAAGTTTTTTCTTTGGATTTTTGCTTTTTTTCACTTATTTTCTGTCTTTGAAACTGAAACATTTCGTTTGTTTGTTAATTAATTTAACTCCAGTGACACACAAAAGATATGTAAAAACAAAGGATTCACCAAAATTGCCTTGGAAAAAAATTGCAGAGACCAATGTTGGTCCCTTAAATTTTTTGCACATTTTTGTTGGTACAACCACAAATTTATTACATTTAATTTGGATTTTATTTTATAGAAAGAAAGAATCCATTCTTGTGGAATTAAAGGGACATAACACATTTTCAAATTTATTACAGAGCAGTGGCTAGATAGAACAATGTATTAATTGAACAAAATAAGTATTGGTTGCCATAGGAAAACAAGGGAAACAACATGCTTTGGTCAGATGAGAATGCTGAATATCAACATGAAAAATTTCAAGTAAACAACCAACCTTGTACCTCTCCGCTGTGAAAGACAAAGTAGTGATTTTCTTGAGCAGTGGAATGGAAGCTGGTCACATAAATGCACATCACTTCTGTTCAGATTTCTGTGACATTTTCCTTCTGACAAAAAAGGCACATATTTGTGTTTGTGTAGAACATAAAACACCAATAAACTACACTGAGGTTTTTGGTTGTAACATCAAAAAATGTTTTGTTATTGGTCTGACTATATACAGTTTAATGAGTATGAATACATTTACAAATCACTCCATATTTTAACACATACTGCCTAAGATCATTCACAAAGACCTATGTGCTGAAAATCTTACACACATTACATTATCAACTAATGAATTATTCATCTCTCACATATTGTCAGGTCTGAACTGTTTTTTATTTCCCTAACTCGGAAATACATAATTGTTTTTATTCGTATTTTCTAATTATACATTTGCGCTGACAGTTCCTCTTTAGCCCTTTGTTTGTCTATTTTCAAGCAAACACCAAAAACCAAACAGAAAATCAAAAAGCAGTCAAAGACTAAAGGCTCTCTGGAGGCAAAGTATAAAGAAATTTGGGATGGTTTAAAAATGTTTGCACTGTATTGTGGTGAATTAAGTATGACGGCTCATTGTTTTTAATTTTTACCTTTTTTTTTTACAGATTTTAGATTCAATTACTATTACTTTGGCGATGAGCAAATTCATGTCTGCTTTCTACTGGTGCAATTTTTGTGTACTTTTAGAAATTATTTTTCCAGTTTTTATCATAATTCTTGTTTAATTGCAAAAAAATTTACAAAATTTGCATTGAATCCTTTTTGAAAAAAATAAGTAAATAAATAATTGATGCTTACTTTATCTTCTCTATTTAATTCTGGAAAAAGAAATAAAACGGTGAGCCATCAGCTGATAAAAGAAACAATGCAAGCTGTGTTTATGTTTGTGTTAGTGCTTAAAGCGCCGCTCCGTGTCCCCTGGGCTGTGTTAACGCTCCCGCCGTGTGTTGTTGTTGTGTGTGTGTTAAACACATGCAGTCCCTATCCTTGCCACAGTGGTCATTGGATTGCTCTGCACCGGCGGCTACCTGGTTTGGCGCAACTGGCGACGCAAGAACACCAAGAGCATGAACTTCGACAACCCCGTGTACCGCAAGACCACAGAGGACGACGACGATGAGATTCACATCGGCCGGCACAGCGACTCCATCGGTCACGTCTACCCGCCAGTGAGTGGCAGCCACAGCCAGCCGTTCATAGCGCTTCCACTAGGGGGCGGCGTCACAGACAGTAACTCTCACTGGTACTCGGGGGCACCGATGCTTTCCAGTGGCAAATGAGGGCATACCAGGTGGGAAAAGGAGGTCTTTGGAAATTTTTGAGGATTGAGAGGTTGCTCAAGGTTCCCCAGTGGGAAGAGAGAGCAGGCTCGCACACGCACACTTCCAGATGTTTACATATCATTTTTAAGTCACTGAGAGCGCCAACTAAACACACCAATGTCATTCATCGTTCAATTTCCCTCACATTAAGCCACAACATTCCCAATACCATCCCTCATCCCATTTGTTTTTGCATTGTGGTAGTTGCACCTGGTTGCAATTGTGCTTCCTGTCAAAATTCATCTTCTTTTCACAAAAGCAGTTGTTGAATTCAAGGTCTCTGTTTCTGTTTTTATTTTTGCAGATTAGCTAGATGTTTGCCACTTCATAAACCCAACAATTTAAATGGATAATAACAAAAAAAAAATACATTATCCAAACCGTGGGACTCCAAAGCTTAGGCCCTCTGTTTTCATTATGCAAAATATTATTCCAATTTGGACATTATTGAGGGAATAAAATGGATCACCTTTGCTGATGTCTTGAAAGCTGGACCAGCTATGCATTGTAATGACTGAGAAAATAATACTCAAAACATATAAAGAAAGCTCAAATCAGGACAAAGGACAGGCTGAAGCTAAATTGATTTTACTTTCCCAGCTTGAAACCAATAACTATTAATCTCCTCATCACAACCCACACAGGTAGCCTGTTGATTTCCTGCTTATGTGGATGTATTTCTGATAAATCCAGCTCACAATTTACAGTTGCAACTCAATAAATTAAGTTGTCATTCATTTCTGTGGTTAAATTAAAAAATAAAATCTCATATGTAGACTTACACACAGAGTAAAATGTTTTATGTGTTTGTCTATTTGCTGTGATCATGGAAGCCCAAAATTTAGTAAACTAGAAAATTGGAACAAAAAAAAGACTTTTTAGCACAAAGTTGTAATGTCCATGTTTTAAAAAAAAAAAAATCATGTCTTGATATTCATTAACAGCCTCCATAAGCAGCATAAGCTCCAAAAAAATCGTTTCTAAAGAATTTAGCTGACTGTGCAGAGTGGAGTATGCGAGTACTTTAATTGAAAATTGACTGAAAGAAAATCTGCTTGAAAAAAAGGGCACAATCAACAGGGGTAGACGCAGAGTGTTTTGATACAAGGCCTGTTCAGCAGTTAGAGGGAGATTCACAAACCTTGAACTACAGCTGGAGTTAATGCTTTAAGGGCAGCAACAAAACTTGGGTCCCAGAATCTGCAGGAAAAGAAGCACAGAATCCAAACTCATTGAGGTCCAGTGTGATATTTCCACAGTGAACACAGCTATCTTCATCCTACAAGCATAGTGGGGATTTTATCCTGCAGGACTTGGCACTATCCCAATTACCAAAAGTACCAACACCTGCTTTAATGACCACAATATAAAGGTGCTTGTTTGGCCAGCAAACTGATTTGACCTAAACCCCAGAGCATTCATAAGAGAAAGATTTGAAACACCAGAGCGAGCAAAGCAAATGAGCAGAGGACTGCTTTTAAACAACCTGGGTTTCCTTCACCCCTTTGTGGTGCCACATGTTGATTTCCTCCATGCAATAATCTATGCAAAATGACCCCTGACTAAATATTGAGCGTGTACATGGGTGCAACATATCATGTTATTGTTCCTATGTTAGTCAAATGTTTTCAGAAACTGAATGTTTGGTTTTAATTACCTGCCTGACATGGTCATCAAACCTCACAAACACATAAGTCACTGTTGCGTGTAAAGAATCTCTATAATGTGAGATTAACTCTTTGAACTGATTAATGAAATTAATTAACTTCCCAAAGATGGTCTAATTAACTAGGATGCACCTGTGCAGCAAAAATGCATTATCAGGACACTCAGGATGTTTATTTTATATCGTATGTTTAGATTAATAGGAAGACTTCTGTTAAGGATAGCCAAAACGTAATTATTGAGAGAGAAGGAAGTGGTGTACTTTGATAGGTTGTCATGGTAACACTGATTTCTTTGTGGTGCTCTGCAGAGGAGGGTGGGGGGGGAGAAAGAATTGTGGGTATCCCTGGCACGATGACATGCTAGAAGCATACACACACACACACAGACATAAAACAGGTGCACGATTAAGATTCAAGGACGAAAGAAGTGCACTGTTCAGTGAAGAGCAGGAGAGAGGCGGCTATTTTGCTCTTTCTAGCAGTTTTTTAATCATTTACATATATAAAAATCTCCTTCAGTCTGTTTGATTTTTACTCTTGATCTCTTTCTCTTTGTCTCGTCTTCACTCCTCTCGCCTCTTGTGTCAGGCAGGTCATGCAGCCCGAGAAATCTTTCTGGTAAAATATGGGCCAGACATTTGCAGCCGTAAGCAAGAACGCTGCATTCCTCATCTACTGTACGAGCAGCCAGGGAAGGAGGGAAAGTGGAAGCACATAGGGGGGGGAATTTGGAGAAACGATAATGAGGAAAGGTCAGGGAGAGGAGGGGTAATTGTGAGGAGAAAGACCAGAAGAAAGATAAAGGTTGCATTTTTCTTTTGGTTTCCTTGTTGACTCTATTGTGTCGCTCTGTTTGTCTGCTCCCTGCTGTGGTAACCATCTTTTCATCTGCTGTTTACAGCGCGTGGCACTCAGTCTGGAGGATGATGGCTATCCCTGATGAGGGGGGGATGCAGCCTGCTCACCCCCCTCCCCTTCAGTCCCTTCCTATCCCTTCTCTCAGCACAGCCTCCGCACCACTACAATGAGGCCAGTACAACGCAGAGGGGAATGAGATGGAGTCCACATTTTGCCTCCCCCTTTTTAAGTAGGAAGGATGACTTACACATCTCTTCTCCTTCTTTCTGACTACTATTACTAGGTACTACCACTTTCATTAGTGTCAGTTTAGTAGCCTCTGCTCCACTCCTCTCTTCCTCTTCTGCTGCTTCCTAACAGTAGTGGCGTGTGAAAATGCTGCTAGATGACATCCTTCACACTAACCTCATTTGAAAATTGAAGGCAAAGACCAGTCACCAGAAGTGGGGGGAAATGCCTCATGTTTTGAGTGTTTTATTTATTTATACGTTTTAAATATGTAATCCGCATCTGTCAGTGTGTAGTCCTAAAGGCGAGAATGCTTGATCAAGTTTGCATGTATGCTCTGCACAGTGCAGCAGAAGTCAAGGATGTCATATTTCCTCTGGTTTCCTTAACTTTACAAGTTCACAAGCCTTTTTTAAACTTTGAAAGGAAAAGGCCATCTATTATTTGTACACTGACATGTTGCAATGCTAAACATAGTCAAGGGGACAGGTGAAAAGAAAAAAGGGATGAGGTTGTCGGGATGTTTAGAGGTGGTTTTGGGGTGAAAGAGTGGTGGAGGCAGTTTTTCTTTCTGGCTGACTTGTGCCTCCAGAAGGTTGTGCCCCAAGGTAAAAAGCAGCAAGGCAGACAGGACAATGGATTGTGGGTAATCCCTCTCTTTGTATCAGAGGTATGCACAGAGTCAATAGCGAGCTTGACTTGGCTGATGAGCTGTGATGGGTAAAGTTCATATATTTCTTACATTTTTCTGTTTGTGTTCCTTCTAGTATTTTACTTCCTGTGACTGCCTTGGATATGAATATAGAGCTGCTACTCAGAAGCAATTATGCACAAAAGACATCATTAATATTTTAAGATTTTAAAAGAATGTCCTGCCTTTGTGTTATGATTTCTAGTGGTGTAATTGTACAGGGAAATACATGTTTGAAGTTCATAAGTTTATCATCTTTTCTGTATTTATCTTCCATTCAGGTGCAGATTAATTTCTTTTCCATCAATTTAACTTGTCTCATCTTAAAGTTGATGTACTATACCAGTTAGTGCTGAACTTCATTGACCCTATTTCCGTGACTTCCCGGCACTTTTCCCAGTACTATTCCTGGTGTAGCTACCTTCCTGTCAGTGCAACTGGATGAGATGATGCAGAAAAACAGCCCACGTTTGAAAGACATCAGTCGCTGCTGTCACCGAGCGTTCACTCTGGTTTTCTGTGAACAGATCAGTAGAATATCATGCTTGGCTGATCCTGGCACACTGATTTGATTTTAGAGATGGATAGGGAAGAAATGTGTGAGCCAGCGTAAAGAGCCGATCTTCCATTGACTCGCCTCAAACGTGCTTCCAGCCCATTGAATCAGATGGAGTTTATGCCCACTGAAAACAGTAATAATTGCTCATTTCATGTTCCAATTGTAAATAACTGCAGGCTATAATTATGGAAATGGAAAAATAGCTGTTACAACAAGCAACTCACCTACTCTGGACATCATTCAATCATTTGATTCTAAACATTAAAGATTTGTCTTCCACACCAATTGTTGAACAAATCTAAATGTGTTTCAAATGTGAAGGAGTGTTTGAATGGAACAACCTGCAAAAAATGACAGTCTTCCTGTGGTTGCTTACAGTATTGTAGACTGATATGAATTCATTGAACTGTCATAAAAAAGGTTACTATTCAGGGAATTTTGTGTTTTTCTCTTTTTTTTCTTCAATGTTTGAGTTTTGCTCATTCCTGTCCAACTGTTTGACTTGACCATTCTTACCTGTAAAACTGGTGGAGTTTAGCTTGATTGGTTGGTTTTCTGGCACAGACCTGACACCCCTATTGAAGATGTGGGGGGCTGTGGTTAATAAATGGGACAGGAATTTTAGACAAAACAGTTTTGAAAAATCACTTCCAAATTGTCCATTTCATTGTCAGTGAGCCTACTTGCAATGCACTGAAGCTTACAGTACACACTTATAGGTAACAAAAGTTACAAGTGTCCAGCTTTGGCTAACTCCAGACAGTTAATCTTGCTTGCTGTACACGCATACAGTTCCACCATAATAGTTTTTTCTTCAGTTGTAGACACAAGCTCACCAAATTTAACTAAACCATTCTGTTCAACTATATAAAATCATAATAGTAATAATATTCATTGTATGCTAACTTTGTTTCTGCAGGACATTGATATCTAAATACATAGAATTTATTACAAGTAGTGTTTGGGCAACTTTAAGAGAGGAAAAGCCCCAGGTCAGAGATCTTTGTAATTTCTAAGACTGAATTGGTCTCAGACTCTGCTGACAGGACCCTACGCTGAGTCAGCTCTGCAGCCCAGCTCTGTCCTTTCTGTCCATGTTCGCCTCAGGACTAATGCAGTTCCATGCTGAGAATTTGCAGTTAGGAGGATAAATTGCTTATTTATTTAGCTGCCTGAGCGTGACATTGTGGGAAAGTTATTATTGCTACAGTGCAAAAGACAGATTGGCTGGTTCACTTTGTGGTCACCTCCAGTCGAGCCGTCTACTCTGAAGGACACAGTGAAAGTCCAGTCTCCAGCTTTGGCTGTTCCTTTTATCAGGCAATAATGTGGACGTATAGGTCAACCAGTGATCTTTGACACAAAACCATTCCATACATACATATGGGGACCATTAGGGAAAATCGGTGCTCAAATCCCAACATTATTCATAATTTCACTGTCTGTCCAGCCCATAAACAGCAGGCCGAGGTTATAAGGGTAATTTCGGCCGTGTGCTTATATGGTGTGAGAGTTGATTCAGTTATTATAATGTAGCTACAATGGTTACATGGGTACTTCAGTTTTGGTTGGTGTTTTGTAGGAGATTATTCCTTTGTGTTTTTTAGTGCAACTGGAGTGTTCAGCTGCTTTGAGAACCAGATTGATATCTCGTGTTAAGAAACTTGAAATATACAGAGCAAGCAGCATTTTTGTGCAACCCAGATTGGTTTTGATCATTTGTATTCATGTCAGAGGATCGTCTTGTTTTACTTCGTAGACGATTCAATCTAGGCTCTAAGAAATTTCATTTTTATTGTAAAGTTGGGGGGGAGAACAAATTCCTATTTGCTGCTCCAGATGGTTTCTAGGTGACAGGGTATCCAAGAATAAAAGCCAGGTCTTCACCGTGTCGAATAAATATTGTATATACCTCCTCGGTAAAAACTACTAATATTAATATTTAACCTTTAATTTAAACACATACATTTTTAATTTATTTTTAACAACTTGTAATGCATTTACTTTCCTTTTTAAAAAAATAGGTCGACTGAAATTCTGTTTAAAACCACTGGTGGTCTATTTATTATGCGTGTTGTTATCTCATCACACTAATTACTAACTTCCCTTATGACTAATCTTAGAAGTGTGCTACAGGGTTGACAGCTATGTTGACTTCTCCTACTACCTTAAAATTGATTTTTTTTTTTTCTTTGTGCTTTTGAACATCGCTCCTCTTCTTCATGTCTCATGCAATGGCAACAATCTTTCTTTTCCTTGTCATACTAGTGAATTTACAGTTTTCAACTAGGAAACTCCACCCATCTTCATCTCAGTCATATGTTCTCCAACAAGGGCTCTCAGTCTTTTTGTTAGCAGAATACACTGGAAGATTAAAAGCACTGGAAGGAATAACCCTGAAACCCCGCAAATAACTTGGAAAAGCTTCAGAGCTGAAAATAAAACTTCTTTCCTGAATATAAACCTGCAGACCACCAAACAATCAGCAAGAAGAAGAAGCAGCCTCCGCTCCAGCTACAATTTAAAACTGTGGAAGGAAATTCACTCCACTTTGTTGGCATTTAGCTCTCGTTGACCCTGTTGTTGACTTTTTCCTTAATCCACCGCTTCCTCTTTTTATTATGTGGGGTTTTTGGGCTGTGACTCCTCAACGTTTGTCAGTTCATTCCTACTTGTCATATTTGATCTACTTGATGTTTGATTACTTGAAGGGAAGTGTTCTGTTGACTGCATTTTTCTACCAGCCAGCGTTAAATGAAGGTTTGTGGGCAAGAAGGTTATGGCATCTGTTTCATTTTGATATAAATCATTGCAGACACCTTTTTGTCTGGACAGTCTATGTGTTAAAAGAAATTCTCCTGCTTTTGTAAGAACCACCCACCAGTATTTTTCCTGAAAATTGTCATCGCCTGCAAGAAAATGTAAAGGAAAATTCAGCGTCCATTCCACATGACAGGCATTTTTTAAACGCTGTTTGTTGCACAAAACTTTTCAAGAAGCCTTCTGCACTGTGTAAAGAGGTTACATTCTTAGTAGAGGGGGAGGAAATAAAGGGGTTGTGGGTGGGGTGGTGCTGGGGTCTGGCAGTAACAGACCAATGGTTTTGAATCATGAAGTGTAAATAATACGTTTTCATAAAGCAAAAAATAAAAAAAAAAAACTTTTTGATAATGTTTTAAATGTATCTGTAAAAAAGGTGTAAATAAACTTCTGGGGTTAAAAAGGAGTGTAGACTATATAAATTTATTTGTACACATGAGCACTGGGTTTCTTTAATATTTGATTGTAACTAAAAATTAATAATCTGCCAAAGTGTTTTTACTTTTTCTCCTGTCTGTTTCATTTGTTTTATTTTACCTTTTAACAGTGGACTGTAGTATTTAATTCTCTGTAATTTAATTTTGTTGTATGTTTTTTTTTTTTTTAATGAGAAGGGGGTTATTTTAATTTATTGGTGCCTTGTTTTGTGCTCCTGTTTACTTTCACTCTTTCCGTTTCTCAGTGTTGTGTGTCTGTGGGAGTTTCGGGGGGGATTAACTTGCAGGGTGGGTGGGGGGTCTCCAGTGGGTGGGTGGTTAAAATCTTTAGCAACTTCTGTACTTACATGGAATCTCTGTACTTTATGCCAAAATGGTCTCACTCACGTTTCTATGAAATCAAGCTGTTGATAAATCACTATATATTGATATATTAAATTTATAAAAACTGTCTAAACTTTCCCAGTTGATTATTTCTTTTTTTCTGCATTTTCACATCAGAAAATCTCTGACACATCAGCATTTTTAACAAGTACCCTAATTTCCGGACTATAAGCCGCGACTTTTGTCTCACGCTTTCAGCCCTGCGGCTTATACAACGATGCGGCTTATTTA